>JANSTT010019655.1:0-50422 GCA_026745375.1 Platyura marginata
ATATAAAAAACATAACAAAAAATATTACTTTTGAACTTAATCTCTTATACCTACTTTACTATTTTAACTAAAAGGAACTCGTCTGACTTTCATATTCTATGGAGATTAGTGCCAAACCATTTAATTTTTCTTGCCCCACTGCTGGTAATTTTTAATCATTTTTAATTTAGAAAAATATTTTGTATATATTTACTGCACCCAGCATATGTGCAAGGCGACGCGCAATATAAGTGTGAAGCGTTTGGTTATAACAAAATAAAAGAAATTAATAGCGATATAATAATTACGTAGGAAAAGTGAAGGACGAAAAATACAAGAAATTAGAAAAAAAAATCATAGAAATATTTATTGAAATCTGGTGGTCGTCGGTCGTCTTCGATTGATAAGTATATAATGTTATTTACAGATTAGGGCACACAGAATTTGCTAAGAATTTGATGTGAATTTTGTGATATACATTTAAGACCCTACGGAAATGTTATTGTCCAACGTTTTTTGTCTATGCCTGCTTTAACTGTTAAAAAAATTATGAATTCTTCAAAAACTTACGCGACAGGAAAAAAACTTTACTTCGAGGAATTATAACTTATATCGACACTTACTTCGTAAAACAATTTTTCGTAAACAATTCTTCGTGGGTGGATATACAAGAATTCCTATATATTTGAATATTTTGAATATTTTTATAATGTTATAATTCAACAAAACTAATTTGGATTTTTCCACATTAAAAAAAATTAATTTCATAACATTGTTTTGGAGGCGCCTTTTTATTTAAAAAATAAAGGAAATAATTGTGTTTAAAAACTAAAAAAAAAATTTATTTGTAAATATTTTTTGTTAAAATTTAAATTTTATATTGTCTTGTAGGCGCCTTTTCATTTAAAAGATAAAGGAAATAATTGTGTTTACGAAATTAAAAACTAAAAAAAAAAATTTATTTGTAAATATTTTTTGTTAAAATTTAAATTTAATATTGTCTTGACACTTCGAACACGCCACGAGCCGGGCCTGCCTATACCGTAGCCGATGGCTATTTTGCACTTTTCGGGAACAACTTAGGATTTTGAGAGGAATAGAATAAGTGTTTGAATATGGCAAGTTTGAAGTTCAATAGGGAGCTGTCATTCATTCACAACCGCAAGGGGCAATTAAAGTTTATATGGAGACCCATACTACATTTCTAGCGCTTTTCCTACATTCATTTTTTTTTAATTTATCCATACAAAGTTTGAAGTCGTCCTCACGGTTTAAGGCGGAAATGTTTCAAGTTCGTACATTTTCATAAAAATTGCAACTTTATAAAGAAAAATAAATATTTGTCTCAAAGTAATTACTTTCTTATAATTAATTCATAATTAAATCTATTATATTTACAAAGTCTTCTTAATAGTCTCTTTAATATTATTACACTGTATCTATAGGTATATTATTTAAGTATAAATATTCATATACGTACTAATGTTATCAAATGTTTTTTTTATTACCAAGTAAAAATCGTTGACTAAGCTTTTTCATAATGACCAACACAGATATAATAAATGCAATTAGTGTAAACATTGATTGACGTAATTACGTTTGCGTAACACACAAGTTAATAAATGATAATATCTGCCAAAATAAAAATAACAGTTAGGTAATCGTTATAAGAAAATTATTAGAATAAATATTTTAGCTGCTACTGCTACATTATATAGAATTGTTTAATTCCGCGATGTAAATTTATATTCATTAAATACGGGTTTAATTACCGGTTTAATATAAACCGCAGTATTTATCAAGGTATCATGGTTTGGTGATGTTAATGACGATAATCGTTGCATGCTTGCATGTATGAAAGATTGATTAATTTTTACTTTATATGGTCTCGTTGAAAGCTCCCTCAATATCCAAGAAAGCTAGGAAAAGAAATATCGAACAAGAAATAGGAGTGTTAACCTTAAAGCGCAAAACGGAGTCCGTTGGACTCTGCAGAGCAAGAAAAAACCTATAACTTTTATGGGAAAAACTTTTTCAACCGGAGTTTTTTTACAATTTTTGAGTTTCTTAAGTTTTATTGAAAAACTTTCATCGCGTGAAACGGGCATAAGTCATGATCTAGATTTGTAAGATCGACCAAAATAATACAAATGTCATTGACAACTTTGTTGTTAAATGATGTTAATCATGTTTTTTTTAGTTTTCAACAATACCTAATTTTTATGATTGATTTTCCTATTTTTATTTATTGCATGATAACATGCAATATTTTTACTGAATGTACGTAGATATTAACTCAAAAATACAATAATCTTTTAATAAATCCTTCAATTTGAATCAACGTACTTAGTTACAAAAAAAGTCAATTATTTTATATTTTTGTTCATTCTCTTAAGTCGCTACTGATTAGTATGTTTTAATAGGTGCTGATTGTAAATACAAATTACCATATGATAAACTTTTCGACATTCATTAGAAAAACAATATTTCAATCAAAAAATGTTCTTTTGCTTGATTAACATCGAATCATTCATAACTGAGAACCAATTGAGTGTTTGAAAATCAATATACATACGTATGTGATTATAGTATTTTTAAATTATTACGAAAAGGTGATGATAAGGTCAATCATTCCAAGTTGCATTTATCATTTATATGAGATATTTTTCTTTTATTTATCTGCATAATAATCACTGTGTGTTGTATGTATATTGTATATATGCAAAATATTTAACTTTAATTAAGCCAAGTATACGTACATCGTACATGTATACCTATATGGGATATGTATTACATTTATAACATTTTATTGATATAAAGAAAGTTAATTAATCTGCAAAAAAATCTCCGTACTTATCCGGAATTGAACCTAACCAGGGACCTTTGGATTTTTTAGATTACCTCCTCCATTGACTATCAAATAAATTAGTTAACTTTGAACAGTCAAATTAAATTTACCAATTAATTAATGAAATAATAATATTTAAATGGATTAAAAGTATTTTTGAATCATGTGGCCGAACGCAAAAATTAACTTATAGGTACATTGACGTTGGAGTTCAATTTTGTTTGTTCAGAAAAACTTAGAAAGGGCTAAGGATAAGGAAGTTAATGCAAAAACAACTTTATTGGCATTTGGGGGGGAGGAAACATATCTTCCACCAAATATCATGCAATTAATTCATTTTCTATATGTTCCTAAATATGTAAATCGGCACCTATAATCAAATGTGCATTTCTATTTGATTTTTTCCTGTCTCTATTTGACAACCTTTCTTATCCATCCATTTGAGGTTATTTTCGTAGGTCATTCTTTTATGATTCTTTTATTATCCGACTGCGTAATTATTAAACTAGAAAAATTGTGTTAGTTGAATTGTTTCGAATGAATTGTTCTAAATGAATAGCATCTTAGATGAGTTGTTTATTAGTATAATTGTCTTAGATAAGTTGTTCTAGATGAATTTTATTAGATGATTTGTATCAGATGAATCGTTCTAAATGAATTGTACTTTAGATGACGAATTGTTTTAGATAAATTATTCTAATGGTTTACATATCTACCTACCTATTCAATGTTTTCTATTTTATTTTTATTTTTGTAATATTTCAATATAAACTTTTTAATAATTCAGATATCAAAGTTTATTAAAGGAATATTTAAGAAAAAATAAAAATATTCAATAACACTCATATAAAAAAAATATCCTCAAAACATTATTTTTAATAAAAATTTCCTTCACCACACAACACATTGTCCTTAAATGTTAACATTTATGTATAATAAATACCTATTCAATGCAATTTCTATTTTAACAAACTGACTAGTCCACTTTATCATAAATAGACGTCCGACACTACCAAACGATTAACTTAATTTAAAATGTTATTTATTCAATACAACAATCTCTTAATCGGACAATTTAAAATTGAACTGTTTACTTTACATCGTATCGTATATCACGACGACGTCCACCGTTTATAATTAATATTATACGAAAAACTGTTCAAAATGACTCAAAAAACCTATCAACATTATTTTAATGAGTTAATGAGTAACAAACATCAACCGATCACATTTTTGTTTGCCAAAAAAATTGATAACAGAATATAACCTGCTAAGCCAAGCCTAAGCGCTTTTTCGGTCAAATCAATTGGTTACAAAAAAACAAAAAATCACGTCATTATGCATGAATTTATGGCGCGAGTCATTCTGTCCAATGAGAGAGAATTATAAACAAATTGGAGGTGTTATATGATAACAGCTCGGGTACCATGAACGCTGAACATGCGTTTTTGTCTAGACTTTACATTATAAAAACAAAACGAGATACACATAACCATAAGTGACCGGGTTGTTTTGAGTGTTACGTAGGCAAGTACATACCTATGTACAAATGAACATACAAGAACGGTACTGATATAAAGAATTTGATTATTTTTGCTATCTATGTTTTCTATACAAGAACTTTGTAACCTATTGATTTTAGGACTTTGTACAAATAATGATCTTTTTTCAGATTTTTATTAAATTAACAAAAAAAAATTATTTTTAATTCGATTATTAACAATATGTTAACCACATAAGTATGACCTGCGTAGAGGAACCTCAATATTTTATAATTTTCAAAGAAACCGCCAATTAAATCTTTTCTACCATTAAGATGAAGCAAGTTATAGCATGATATTACACTATTTGTGATTATTATTAATTTAAAAGATGTTAAATGATTATAATAAGTGGAATGGTTTGCCAAATATAATCAATAAATTTTTTAGCACAAATATCATTTATGTAAATCTTTTGCATAGACCCAGAGTTTAAGGTTTTTTTTTTATTTAGTTTTTCAATAGAACTATTTATAAATTTAATTATTGTTTACCTGAAAACAAAAAAAGTCAAATATTTTCTTTAAATATAATGTAATGATAAAAACTAAGAAACAATAAAATTACATAAAGAAAGACAGCAAAAATTAAATTAAATTATGTAATGATAAGAGCAGAAATAAGAATAAGATTAGACAAACATAAAACTATTAATAATTTTTATTGAAAAGTAGATAAATAGACCATAACAAGATCTCAATGTGTGTGTGTGTGTGTGTCTTGTGTCCCCTCCACTCGGTATTTACTCAAAAATTCTTAAAATTCTGCTGAATATGTGCTATACGCTCCCTCGTATGGTTTAGTAAGGAATTCCATCAACTTACTCCACGAACAAACAATGAAGAATTCATAGCTTGTGATTCACAAAAAGAATTTATTAAATTTGTAGACTAAAAACTACTGAAATATGAACAATTAAAAAAATAAATGGATAGGCAACAAAATTCTAAATATTAATTTGTATAAAAAGTAGCATTGATGTTTATTACGGTAGCTGCAAACTGAGCAATTTTACGATTCAGTTCAGTTCAGTATAAAATTAAATCTAAACTGAACACAATGGATACTGACAATATAGAAAAATTAAATTTTATATCAACAAAATTATATAACTCATTGCATAAGTTCTTGCTTTTAAAGCAATTGTAACAAGTAAAGGTTACTTTAATTTTATGATAATTGATTACGTTTCGTTCAGTTCAGTTTGGCTATCTTCAGTCAGTATAAAAAAAATATCTTTTGCATGAATAAAAATTGAAAATTACCTTACATTACAACTACATCTCCGTCTAAAAAATATTATGTATAATAGCACAAAGTAGAAATAAATAAGAAATAGTTTTGATTAAAAACTTGAATTTTTAACAAGATTAAATTGAATATCTTCTTTTCAAGAAACAAAAATTGAACTAAACGCAATTAATAAAATAAGTAATCTTATGTATAATGTGAACATTATTGTTGTAAGATAATCCTAGGTGTTTATTTACCTACATAATATAACAAATTATTTGTATTATATTAAGATGAGCCATAACTTTTCAATTTTTTTGACGCAATACATATTTGAAGATAACAAATCTTAAACATTGTCTTCTTATCAAAGGTATTTTTTAACAAGTAGGGTAAGAATATTATACATGTTCATAGATAAAATTGCCACTTTTTAACAGTTTTCGCACTTAAATCTATAATTTTGTGGACCTAAGATTGCTTTTTTTGTTTTAGTTTCTAATTATTATTTTCTTTTAAATGTTTCTTTAAAAAATGCTAGAAAGTCAATAATGTAGTTCCGTTTTTGATAGTGACAAAAATAAAACTATTAAGATACTTACCATCGTCTTGGAGCTTTTCGTTGGTATTGTGTAAGGTGCCCATGTTTTTTCAGTTATCAGGGAATTAAATAATACACCGCAAAATTACATAACCATAATAAACCTGTAAACAAACATTTATATGAATTATTAAATGTTAGAATGCGTTAGAAAAACCAGCAACATACAGATATTTTAATTCATGCAACAATTTTATAATATTGAGGTTAAGATTATAGACTGTGATTAACGATGTTAATAGAATTTCCATATTATATAACCAAAGGCGACATGTGACACACATTGTAGATGGGGGGAAACGTTAATTAATATTAGTTAATGAACTTTAAACAAAAATTAACAAAATCAATGATCCCCACGAAGGATTTATGTCGTTTCTATGTTTAAAAAGTTTCCGTCATCAATGCGTAAAGTAAAATTTAATTGAGTCATCGTTCAATCACTTGTCTATTTATTTATTGTTAATACTTCCTAACAGCTAGCTTAGAGTCCATATAATTTAAAAGAAACTTAAACTTCTACTAAATACTCGTATATTTTAAATCTAAATATTTTTTTTTAGAAATATCTACCATAAAATTATTAATTTTTATTATTACTCGGTAAAGTTGAAAAGTAACTGATATCCAATAGAGTAAACAGTAAACTATACTTAGTTACTATTTCATATTATTGTTATTCACACACGTCACATGTATATTTTAATAGTAAAAAATATTTAAAAAAAAAATGGCGCGAATTTAAAAAAAAAAACTAATCGCTAATCGATAATTTTACCAATACCAAAGATTGAAAACACTTTTGATCTTATTCTCACATGTGATTACGTTCACAAAATCCACCAAACTAAACGCTTGAAAACCATTCATAAAATAATAAACATGAATTTATTTACCGCTGGCTATGTTTAGTCTTTACTCTTTAGTATATGTATTGTTTGATATTTTATGTATGTTGAATGGCGCGAGTGAATTTATCCAATAGAAAACGGCCGTACCAATTGCAAGGTCAATGTCACGAAATTCGTGCAATTTGAAAAATGTGGCAAGTTTTTGAATACAAAAATCTCTCCTCTCCAATAATATTCATTTGATTTTCCCAATAAGCTCCATGTGCTCCATGTAAGATGTTAGTATTAAAGATAGGCAGAGGTAATATGACGGTTGCTATTAGTTTGTACAACAATATTATAAAACTTTTTGATTGTAATAAATCGATATCTGCTCTTACTGGACGACGGGTTAATGAACTGCTGCTTAAATGTAGATATTGACGCAAATACATAAATATATGAAAGGCCATAAAGAATTTGGAGCCATAATGGTGCCACTAACTATATAGGTATGTATATATTTAAATAGAAATAGATATGATTGATAATGGCAGTGATTGTTTTTGAGGAAATCGTGTGATGTTTATAGGTAGTTTTCATCAATATTGTAACCTATACCTATCGCATGAGAATAGATTTATGTATTAATTTAGTAATAAAGTATAGCCACTTCAATTTCAGTTCTCCCTTAAAATGGTAAAATACTCATATCAATCAATATAAAAGAAAATCGATCACCGTTGAGAGATTTTAGATTTCATACTAAATAAAGAACTGAAGAAAAAAGAAAAAGTCAGACATCTCTACCACTTCCACATCCAACCTAAAACAATCTGCCAACTATTTAAAACACGCTTCCTCAAAGAACTATGTTACATCAAGTGTTTATAGTAACTAAAGACGTTTAATTTCATTGCTCCATAAATTAATAGCTAAAATAAGGAAATAGGAATTATGCATCTTCCTAGAATTAAATATAATGATAAATAAATAAAATTCTAAAAACATGGAAAAAACGATAAATTGACGATAATTCGAGAATAATTATGGGTATTGGAGTCTTGAGAGAGAGATGTATAAATGGCAAAAGATAGACAATTCCTTTCATCATCATTAACGATTCTTCTTTAATAGTTTTTGGGTCTGTATTTTAAATGACAAATGCAAATTAAAAAACTTTCCGAATTGATTTCATTCCGTTAGAGGAATTCTATGTTCAACAACTTATAATAGGTTGTAACTTAAATCGATCAAACACTTTCAATCACCGCAACTACCGTGTTATTATATATAATATATATACAGGGTGATTCATTTAGCATAGTCCAAATGCATAGATAGGGCGTATGGATGGGTAATATTATGAAAAAAAATGCTACTAAAAGCATCTCCGGAATTGAACCGTTGCTAATGTTGAAAATTTTCGATTACTGAAATTTAATGGTTCACTGAAATGCTTAGAACTTCGAAATGCTTATAAATCGACCGATTTACTTCATTTCTTGCTTGGAAAATTGTCCAAGCTACAAAAAATACTTAATAATTTTTTCTGTGGAATTCATAGTTTTTGAGCTACTAAAATTTTTCTCCAACTTAGTTCTTATCATTTCCGGACATGGGTTTAGTGGCATTTTGTTCGTATTATTACGCCCTATACCAAATGAATCATCCTGTATATAATCGTATATAATATACCTACACTACAATTGCAAATTTTTCTCTTAACAAATTTCTATTATTGCATGACACATCAAGGTAGCAAAGCGGGTAAATTGATTGTTGACAGGCAGTTTTTAAAAACATAAAAAATTTGTTTAATCAATATTGCTCAGATAATTCTGGGAAGATTTTCAAATCAGTCGTATCAGAGATGTCGGAAGAACTGGCTGATTTTGAACGTTTCGAAACGAAAATCGATGAAGTTGTGAACATTTTAAAATTAATGAACAGTCAAAGTCAAACAGATCAAAAACAGGGTACCATCTTGGCCGATAAGTTTTTGGGTTATGACAAAGACTATCAGAACAAACTACAAATGGACGATTTTATAGTAAGCATTAAAGACGATCGAACGGTCATCAATATTAATGTGGATGAACCGGTTGATGGAAATGCAATGGGGAAAACAGCATTTATGGCAGGTGTTGAACGGGATGCTACCCGTCGGGCTAAAGAACGAAAGGAGAGGGAGAGTGTTGCACAGAATTTACGAAAACTTGGCAATCAAGCATTTCACAAAGATGAGTATGAGAAAGCGATTAATATGTACACCAAAGCTTTGGATCAAATTAAGGACAATTTTGTTGTTTATAATAATAGAGCGTTAGCATACATTCGAATTGGTTTGTATAAGCGTGCGATTATTGACTGTGATTTTGTTATTCAAAAATTAGATGAAAAAAATATCCGTTCTTGGCTGTACAGAGCCAATGCGTATTATTTGCTTGGTGAAATGAAAGATTTTGAGAAAAGTATTAACGAAGCAAAAAAAAGTAATCCCAAAGAGGTTGAGTACATCGAACAAGTGGCTGAATTTATTCTAAATAGTAAAAATGGTGTAATAAATACGACTGTAGAAGTTGAAAAATAATTAATAAATAAAATTAAATTCAGCAGAAAATTATGCTTCTATAGTTTTGTAATTGAAGGTTAATTTATAGATTTCATTTGTAGTAAAACACATTAGTTCGTTGCTACAGTACCTCAAAATACTTAAGGACATGTTCTTGCGGCAAATCAAAACCCTGGATGAATTGGTGCCAGTGACTTTATTCTGATTTTTTTCTTAAATAATGCACAGTGAAATATGAACTACCAGTACACAAGAAAAATATTTATTTAATGAGATCATTAGTAGACATCGAATCTGGGACCTTCTACTCTAAATTGAAGCTGAATTCGTTGATATAAACAAACGATAAAATTAAACTACTTCCGTAAATTATAAAAATAAAACTTGGTCTAGTAAATCTTGACAGAACATAAAACAATATTTTTACAGTTTTCTTTTTGTCATTCAACAATTTCATTCATATAATCATCGATATTAGACATTTGCTATCCACATGCAATCACAATTCATTTCCGCATACAAATACCATTGGTATTTCTATTTTTATTTTATTTGTACTGATTTAAGGACCTTATTTTTGTACATCTAACTATAGGAAATACGAAGTCTAAAATATATTGTTTTTCTTTAAATAAATTCAACATACGAAGTTAAAGCTTTTTGGAACCATAGATATGAAGTCTAGATTTATACATTCTCCTTTCATGCCGTACAATTTATCTAACAAATCCGCTATATTTAGAATATGACCATAGCCGCCCATATGATATTCTATAGTAAAATGCTATACCGAGTAACGAATTGGGCAGGACCGGTGTACCTATCCAATCCATTAGATACGATGTATAGGCAGACAGTCTTGATAATTTCTGAATGGATCGTATAGAAAATAAACAATTCTACTTACTTGCGTTACCCAGATGTACGATACGCACTAAGGAAAGAGCCTAAGATATTTTAACGAGGTATCAATTGGTATTATTTAGACTTATTCCGTTGTCCCAGATTTAATATAGACAATGTCGTCCCAAAAAAATATTCTTAGTTGTTTCTCACTATTACAACAATTTCTAGCGTGGAAAATTACCATTGAAAAATTTGCTAAGAACATTACAAGTTTCTAATTAAATAAATTCTTTCTTCAATTTTGCTCCAGTCAGCATTTTACATATTGGTATCAAATCGTGTCAATAAAAACATTGTTTAAAATATTTAAAAATCGATATTTACAATAAAAATTTGAATCGCCGATTAAAATATTTTTGAACTTTATAGACCGAAAACAAAAATGAAATTAAGATAGGTCAAGTTTTGGTGTGGCTTAGTGTGAGAAATGTTCTTGTGTCTTACCCAATTAATATTCTTAATTATATGTATATTCTTTGTTAATACTGTTCCCATTCCCAATATAAAATATCAATTTTATTTCGGCTAAAAATTACTTATTACGACACATACAAAAATGTGGGGCGTCGCAGGTGATACGCAAGAAAATTTGATTGAAACCGTTCTCCATGTAGCTGGTTATTAATAATAATGAATACCTACCTAGTTCGCTAATTATCCTTATTTTTCCTTTTATAACAATTAAATTACACGAACAATTTCACCACGCGCACATTAAAATATTTTTTATTTATTTTGATACTTTTTTCTCAATATTATTTGACATTACGACGGTGTCATACGAAATTAATGTAGGCAATGCAGTGCCGACAGAATGCTTCAATTTAATATCCGTTTTCATTCAAAGTTATACTTTCACAATTTTTATTTAATAATAATGGAAAATTATTCTCAGTGAATTTATTATTTTATTACAAATATTCATTTTAAATTACTTTAGTGATATTCTATTGGTATAATCTGTATAATCACTATAAAAATAATTACAAATAATGATGTTGCTCATTTTCGTTAACTGTAAAGTTGCTTAATTATTTGATAGTTGAATTAGTTTCTGCAATACCGTTTCTTGGTCAGTTACTGGAAGTGATTGCCACAGTTTTATTGTTGATTCTGTTGCTGCGTCTGGACATTTCTATAAATTTGTACAACTTGTAAGTAAATTAATGAAATATTTAGTTATTATTTTAATTCAAATACAACCTAAAATCTGAAATACAGTGTGACACAATAATTTATATAAAAAAGAGTTGTTTAGTAGGTGTGTTACCAGTCTCTTATACTCTTATATAGATAAAAATACTTACTTTCACTGCATTTTGAACATTTAAGATAACACTCTCATTTCTAATAACATCTAAGTTTTTCATAATTGTAGAGTGTGGATTAAATTGTTCCTGCAACCAATCGACAATATATTTGTTCTGTTTGTCCCAAACGTGTTCCTGTGGATATGAGTTGCAATTGATTGAGGTCATTAAAAATTAATGAAATTAATAAAGCAAATATATCAAACCTCTGTTCCTTCCTTCTCTTGTAAGTACCAGCTTTTAATTTGTGACTTTGCTTCTGCCACAGACAAGATATTGTTTGCATCTAAAATCTCTTTAACGAATTGATTTTCTAGTAGCAATCGTTTAAGTCGCCAATAAAACCATGTTCGAGATTCTCGCCATGGAATAACGTCGCTCAGACATCCCTTCTCCAATAGACGCACAGGTGTATCATGTAAATCGGCAAAATGAACAGCGACTATATGATACATTGGTAATAGCGCTGAAATTCGTTCTTTTGTTTTTATATTAATTTCTTCAATTTGACTTTGATTTGTTGTTTGCGTTTTTTGTCTATCTAACTAGAACTATCAATGGTAGTTACATGCATTTGTTAAAATTAATTAAAATCTCCGTACCATAATTATTATTGGATCTAATCGATAAATCGTTTTGATTAAATCCTTTTCTCTATATCGAACTTCAACAACACCTTCCGGCTCCAAGACACCAGCTCGTACATCTGGATCAGCATATGCCTCCATGTAGCCTGGATTTATAAGTGGATCGACAACGGCCCATCCACCACCTCGTAATTCTGAGTTTGGTGGAAGATACACGAATACCGGTTGCTTATACTCTCTTAGTCCATCAATAATATACGCACCAAATTTTAATACTTGTTCGTACATATCTTTCATACCACCAGAAAATCCTCGCCAATTGGCAAATATTATCAACGGAAGTCCTTCACGGCCAAGATCCTTAATTGCTTGAGATGTTTTGTATGATGAATCTGGATACCATACTTGACCGGCTTGTTGAAGGATCTTCAATATAAATATTTTTTTATTTGAAAAGCTTTGTCCGATCCGTTAACGTACCTTTGTTTCTGAGTCTAAATTAGCTGGATCTGCTGGTAATGTCACTTCCACCGTTCTTGTTTCAACTGCAATAACTCCAATTGGAATACCACCTAGTCGTGCCCGACCAGTCACTACAGTTTTGGCCCAAGGTTCTTTGAATTCCGACCAACTATCCCTATCAAAGAAGCCACTAATCCAGTGATTTGGTTTAGCCGGATTTGATCGACCAGCTAACATATGTCTGGGATCATATGGTGATTTAGTTGGTTGAAATTCAATCGGACGATCAATTGGATCGACAGGACTTGTTATTGGAAGAGGTCTCCCAATAGCTGCCGGAATATATGACAGCCATTGAAGAATCGTGTAAACGCCGTCAATGTCGGAAGCTGAAATATTTTATAGATAATGGATCAATTTTATAGAAACGTAATAATTTACCGTCTGCTTTATGGGTTACTCCATTATTGTACATAATTTGAACACCACCCAATTGATTATTCGATGAATATACACTGCGTCCAAGTAGCTTATTCAATGCAGAATAACCAGTCAAAATAATATGTGCACTTTCAATTTGAACCACACGTTGTCCTAGACGAAGCAAGTATGCACCAATTCCTATAGCTCTACACGTAACCATTGATATTGTTACTATTTCGTTATACGCTTGAGATGTTTCTCCAGCAATCATACCCGAATATCGTAGACTTTCCACACCTAATCCATCTTCCCTTCCAATAATATCAGTAATTTTATATCTACAATGAATTAGTGATTGAGTCAATTTTCTATATTTTAATTAACCTCACTAACCTCTGTTCACCTTCATCATCAATTAAAACTACCTTAACCAATTCTTCATTTTCAATTTTTTTATAATCGCCTAATGTCAAGTATAAATATTTTAATCCTTTGCCAGGATTATCTTGATCTTCCCAAGCAATTTTGAATATTGCCTTTATTTCTTCGGCAAGTCCAATTCTCGCTCCACTATTACACGATATATAAATCTAAACCCACAAAAGCATAGTTCAGATTTAGACATATTTATGCTAATATTTTGGTCATAAGTACATACCCTTGGAACTTTCAACTTTCTGGCCAGTTTAGAAGCTTCATTAAATAGAAATAGTTCTTTTGGTCCACATGATCCTATTAATAATGTTATATCGTTTGCTATCAATATAATTTCTCGTCCATTTGGAAACTCTGGGGTTGACAACACTATTCGCCATGCAATCATGCCGCACTGAAAATAGAAAATTGTATAATAACTTATATCGTCTAATCACAATCTAAAAACAATTTCAATACATACAGTATTTTCACCGGGAGATCGATGAATTTCATCTAGCGTACTTCCATTGAAAACTAACTCAACACATTCCAGCATAATTTGGTCGGGTATACGAATATCCAAGCCAGATCGAACATTTGAATATTCTTTCCATTGTCGTTCGGCCATTTGTCGAAACATATCTGGAAAATCATAAACATACGTTGTTCCGTTCGATTGAGCTTGAAAACGTTTCTGTTGCAAATTGTCCTTTGTCAGATATGGTGTCGATACTGGTAATCCATGTAGGACACCTTGTTTATTGCCATAAGCTATAAATTTTGTCTGAAATGGAAAGAAACTTTAAAGAGGAGGAGAGGAGGAAAAACATCACAACGTACTATACCAGTTTCTCGATTAGTTACTTCCATATATGTGGCAATTTTCAAACAGTATCCAGAATCATTAGAAATACATAGACGTATCGTTTGCGTTGGTGATTGAGTTGTTTGTCGTATGATCATTTTAATTTCCGCCTGAAGAACACGTAACTTCAACAAGCGTGATCCGTATCGTTCAATTACTTTTGCAACCGATTCTTCTATTTTCATTGGATCCATAATGACGGATGGAAGGAAGTTAAGAAATATATGATTACAGTCGGTGCGTTTGTTCAGTGCTTTGTTGGCGATTGTTACTTCTAGTTCATCCATTGCCTCGATAAGAACGCGTTCGGCTTCATTTTGGAGATATTCAAATGAGGCTTCCTAGAAATTTAATTTTAGTTATTAGAGATTAAGATTATGGAATCGATCCACCTTTGTCATTAAATCCGAGTGACGTATAATTGCTCTGATAAAAATTCGATTGTCCGATATATGATGATCTTTAGTTTTCTTTGCCGTTCCCAAATAGACGTTCATTTTTTGTTTCGTTGTACTGAGTCCCTCTAAATTATACGATCGCATTCTGTTTAACTCCAATTGAAAAGCGCTCGCTGGTTCCAAGTGACGATAAATTTTATCCTCTTCGTAATTGTCTCGGGCTCGATATGTGAAAATTTTCGGACATTTTTGACTGAAAATAAATGTTCCCTAATTTTACCCGCAACGCTTCGTATAGCCAATAATTTAACCTTTTTAATACTATAAATGTTATACGACGAACGCCACGTGTTAATAATTCATCTGAGTGTTGTCTGCAAATGGACTCAAATAGTTTTGTCAGTTGATCATCGTCCATATTTTCGGTATTTCGAATAGCTACACTAAGGACATGTGTCAAATCTGTAGACTCTAGAAATAGAAAAATTCACAAGTCACGCAGAAAAAAAAAATTAAAAAAAAAAAATTTGTTCGTGTTATTTGTCCTGTAGGCTAGGGGATTTAGTCACGACCCGACTAGATTTTTCTCCTCCACTATCTCTTCGATACTTACTTTTTTCACTAATCGCTGTAACATGTTCCTTAACTTCATTCGACATTGCTACACTTATCGATGTATTTAGCCTTTTTCCATCTGAATCGGCTTCGGACGTTTCCAGTTCGTCCAAAATTTTATTACTTATTTCCATTGGATCTGTGTATTCCTCAAGTAATTTAAAAATTGCATTTAAAGCGCTACGAAATTCTTTAACCGAATTAAATGCCGACATCCAACCAATTCGCACAAATGAATTCGTCGACAAGTCACTGCTAGACGTTTTTATGGATAGACTGTTTTATTGTAATATATTTGAGTTAGTTTCAAAAATTAGATAAATACGATATTAGAACAAGAACAAAAGTTACCGATTTGGATGGGCTGGAGGCAACACAAACTGAAAATGTACTAACGGTGCACCAATACCTGACGTATCTTCATAAACGTGCTCTACATAGGTTAAATCATACGATATGTAGGATCGTCTAATATAGACCTCTAGGGCTGCATTACATACAGCACTATTTGCATGGTAAAAAAAATCGTGCAGAATATCTACTATTGATGTTTCAGATAAAATTATTCGCTGCAAATTTTCCGGATGAAAATCATGTCCATAAACATCGACGGCCGATAAAAGTATTGATTCCATTTGATTATGACGCAATTCATATGCGGGCTGATATGCAGCAATTAATATTTGTCTAGCATTTAGGGCAACATTAAAATAGCCAGGACCATTAAGCGATGTTAATTTATTTAGTGTGGCTGTTAGTTCATCTGTTAGGCCAGGTTCTTCGTTTTTCAAGTGATCAATTAACGATACAACCAGTAGAGTTTTCTTTTCTAATTGATTGTGTGAGAAAATTGTATTGACTACCGTTAGCATATCATCTTTATTGATTTCTCGAAGGGCCGAGACACATTTGTCATATTGACTGCATTGAAATTGTCTTTCAATATCGAAAAATCGTAATAAGAGCTCATTGACCACTTCCTTCATACGACCACGAATACCATTTCGGTAGCATTGAACCAGCTGTACTACTGCACTGGTAATTGAGAAAAATGTATCTCGATCTCCACTATTTTTTAGAGTAGACGCATGACTATTGATTACGTTGGCAATATGATGAGATGGAAATTGTACAAAAACACTAGTAATATTTCGTTCATATAAAGCCATTAGTTTACGGATTTTCTTTTCAACAGAAAGTGGAATACAACCTAAGGAAACATTTTATTGAATAGGTACTGTAAATGAGACAGATTTAATTCAAGAACACCTGAAATTGAGGAAATTACTTCCTTTAACTGTAACAGTGGCAAATTTGAGTCCTTTAAGCAGTTTATAAAATTTTCTATTGACAGTTTTAAATATTTTTCAAAATATGGATCCGGCAGACAATATCCTGATAGGCAATTTTCCAAAAACGTCTTAGAACTGTTGAGAAGAAAAAGAATATATAGTTGAAATACAATTGATCTGCAAAAATAATAAAATACCGATAATGCTTTCGATGTAATTTATCGTTTTGTTCAAAATGTTCTCCGGATGGAAATGGTAATAAATATGGCATAGCCTTGGTGATTAGACTTGGATCGTCTAGTTCAATATGTCCAATAATAGATCCAGCCTGTAGTACAGCACCCGGTCTTAGGTCAAACGATATAATACCAGCTTCTTGAGATGTTAAGGACATAACCATTTTCATCACCTCAATTTCTGCATAAACTTCACCTTTCTTTACATGGGATTGATTGTCAATTAATAAATTTAATAATTTTCCAGCCGAGGGACTTCGAAGTACGGATGGATCACTTTCTTTTTCAAAGATACATGTCTGGTTGCTAATAACAATTCGATACCGATCAATTTCTTCTTTCATATAAGTTGTGTAACTGGCACCTTCTAGTGACAACAACATACCACTGTCAGACAAACGATGTACTTCAATTTCCTTGAACGAATCGTTCATCACCAGAAAGAATGTGTTCGGTCCACTTTTGCAAACTTCAACTGTATATCGAAAACCATCGGCAATTAGTTCTACAACTACAATATTTGTTAATGAGTTAGCCGCTTGAATTTGACCTCTAGAAATATCAGATTGAATAATAGCATAAATATCAGTTTGTATAAATTACTTTTCCAAAGATAATTGAAAGTTGTCAAATGATTTGGTGATTTTTCTTTCGGCTATGTGCAATGCTCCACATACAACACCCAAAAAGATGTCCGGTTTATCAGACTGAACCCGATCAGTTATAAGAGCGTCTAACCAGGCGGTGTCAATTGTATTGTCCAAAAAACTGTTTGTTTGAAGTAAAGTTATAAGGTACTCAACTGTTGTTCTGAAGTCACCACGTATTGACAATTCCTTAAGAGCAATGACAAGATTTCTAAAGAAAATCAAAAATCTTATTAAAATATTTCTAATAATAACACATTTGTGCCATACTGTCTAGCCTGTTGTCGATTCTCACCCGATGAAAAACAATGACCAAATTGTGAATCGGCAAATTCATGTAATCCGCCACTGGCGGTAACACTAAAGTATCCCCATACTTTTTCACTTGATCTAAAATTCAGCTCTTGCAAAGTACCTGAACTAGGTTTAAATCCCTCGTCAGGATTTTCAGACGTTATACGGGCAGCGATAACATGTCCTTTTGGCTGTGGCTTGTGAAGAGGATTTTCAAAATTAATAATATAATCGTCCCATGGAGATTCTCCATATAATAATCGAATGTCTTTGATGCGATACAGTGGAATACCCATTCCGATCTAGGCATAGTTGAGAATTAGAAAGAGAGGTTAAGAATGGTTTTATTTTAATTTACCTGTAGTTGACATGCCGGCAAATTAACATCCGACACCATTTCTGTGCATGGATGTTCAACTTGTAGTCTGGGGTTGAGTTCCAAAAAATAATAATTACCCTCAGTCGTATACAAATACTCAACTGTACCGGCACTAACGTATCCCACCATTTTAGCAAGACGAACGGCAGCCTTTTCCATTTCTTCAAATACTTCTGGGTCGGCAACAATAACTGGAGCTTCTTCAATAATTTTCTGATGACGTCTTTGAATAGAACAATCACGTCCAAATAGACTGATAGCATTTCCATATTGATCCGCCAGTAGTTGAACTTCTAAATGTCTAGCACCATGTGCTAATTTCATAATAAATATTGGTGAACCAGAAACTTCCGATTGAACTTGTCGGAACAATGATGGAAATTCTTCAGGCAAGTTAACGCGTCGTATTCCTTTGCCACCACCACCTTCGGATGCTTTGATCATAACAGGAAAACCTTTAAACGAATATTTTTGAATTTAAGGTTAACCGCAGTAACAGGATCCATATTTTGTCAAACTTATTTATTGGAGTACTGAATCAACGAAATGAAAAACACCACAAAATACGGTTAGTCCAACTCGGATCCAAACAATATACAATTTGAGAGGTAAGTTAGTTTTTTCAAAATAATAAAGTTTTTATGTGTAGATATTAGGGCCACTGCCTTAGTGAATACTTGAACAGGCCATATTGGTATAAAAAACGAAAAATATAATTGTTATCATTTGAAATATAAAACAAATTCTCCCGGAAAAATAATAAAAATTATTTGAGAAAGATTTGATTCACCCTTACAAATTTTTATTTAAGGGAACTACTCATATAACTCATGTAAAAATGTCATACCAATTTTAGTTGCCGCACTTAATCCTTCACTAACTGTTGTCACACATCCTCTATTGAACAACTCGGTAGAGATTTTAATTTTTTTTCCATCATATTGTGCCTTAATATCGGATCCTGACCATGGTAACGTCGGAATGCCAGCCGTTTGTGCAACAATCGATGATGCTATCTTATCACCTAACGCCCACATAGCCTGTTTTGGTGGTCCCAAAAATATAATTCCATTTTTATTTAACAATTCCGGAAGTTTCGGATTTTCAGATGCATGTCCCCATCCTGCCCATACAGCTTGAACCTGTGCACGTATAGCAATGTCCAGTATTAGTTCGACATTAGCATAATTATTATTATTTGATCCACCCGGCACCGGCATATATTGATCGGCCATTTTGATATATTCGGCATTTGCTTGTAAATCTTCTGGAGTAACCTATCTTCAAGAAATGTGATTAAACTAGTTGGTGGATAGTTTTTCATATATAGTTCCATATACCATAACAACAAATCGAACTGCTCTTTCATTTTGGAACATATTATAGGACCAACGACGAATTGATCGCATACATTTGACCGCAGCAATACCATTGTTTGCAATCAGAACCTGCATTAAATTATATAAATAGGTTTTCTTGCAATATTGAAGGGTTTAGGGATGTCTTTTAGAATACTGGATTGTGAATTAATATTTTTCGAAAATAATACAATTTTATAATAACACAACCTTATTAATTGCGCAAGTTCCTCCAAATAAAGCAACAAACTCTTCCGTTGTCGAAATAGAAAAATCTCGTTCTTGATATCGATCTTGACCAAGTCCAGTACCAATGGACATACTAGGACTAAAATATATATATATATTTTTTTAAATTAACGATATTAACAAAATTATATTAATTTGATTAACCGTAATAGTCTTTTCCGATGCGACGTTTCATATTTTGGCATTTCTGTGGCATTGGATAAATTGGCGTCGTCGCCAACATCCTAATTTTAAATCCACTTCCATTATTGTGAATAAATATTAAATCAGAGATTTACCTGAGCATTTACATTTTGGACATTGTCTATTTGTTCCATTTGTAATATATTAATTGTATTCGATTTTTCCACCGTAACACTTTCAATTTTATAACAGCGATTTGTGGTTGAAGTTTCTGTAAGAAATAAGGATATAATTTAAAGGCTTCAGCTCTATTTAAATTAAAAAAAAAAAAAACATTGGAAATAACTTTTGTCTGGCACCACTGATAAAGAGAAATGACCCACCATATGTATGGCGTCAAATTGAACGTTTTATTTCATCATCAGTAATTCATTATCAATAATTATCGTTAATCCAATAAATAATATACATTTTATATACCTTTGACGATAGATTGCTGTCCTTTCCAAAATTTTATGTAAACTCCAAAAATCGCCAACACAAATAATAAGAAAATTCCGTAGATAACCATAAATTTACAGGTTGATTAATATAGGAGTCCTTTAATATGTCTGGAAAATTTAATTCATACTCAATAAAATTTATTATTATTGCTTTTTTGGTTTACGCATTGAGATGGAAAATACTTTCGAGTATACAAATTTAACAATTTTAATAAAAATGCAATTTAAATAATTCACCTTGAACTGTAACCCTTATTGAAATTTACTTTCATATTTCGGGAATGTTTTCGATTAGTTTGTAACTTTAATTAATTACCCTATTTTTAAATAGAATATGATGATTGATGACCTTTCTGTTTGCTGTATCAAAAAGTGTTGAGTTTTAGCAGATCCAGTACCGGGACTGTTTTTTTACAAACTAAAATGAACCATTTTTTAAACTAATAGGTAACTACATACGACGTTTTTTTTTTTTTTTTTTAATTTGCATACTTAATTTAACCAAATTAATATTTAATCGGAAAGTCTCTAGGTATAAATAATTTTATTCTACATGCATATCATTAATTAGAAAAAGAAACAATCGAAAGCTTAAGCTATACTATAAGGTTAAAATATATTTATACTTGTATTTACGATTGAGGGGGTAACTTAATACTTAGTTCTTATGAAATGAAATTAAGAATAATAATTTAATCATAAAAAGATTACTTACATACCTACCTTGTGGATAGGATGTTAGTCTATCAGACATATGTACATGTACATTGTACAATTATAAGTGGGGTCATTATTAAGGTATGATTTGAACCACCCAGTCCCAGGTCAAATACCGGCTTCTATATATAACTCCAATTCCTTCGAATGAAATGTTCGTTTTAATAAAAACTTTTTAGTAAATTTTGTCGAGACAAGTACTTGCCAAATGGTACCAAACACATTTTTTAATCTTTTAAAAATAACTAAATTTAAATTATAAAAATTGGACAAATTACACCTTCATATAGTTATTCTCACTTTTTTAATTAATGGTTAATCAATTTACTTTAAAGAACAACTAAAATGTTCAAAGTAGTTAGGACCGTTCTATTCCTTAATCGACGCAAACCAAGAAACTAAACAATGAATTTCCAATACCAATTTATTTTTATTTTTTTTAAAACCTAAATAGATGAACCCAGTATAAATTAGAATAATTGTTGGTTTTTTTTTTAATTGTGCCTTTATAATTAATGTTAATTGGTAAGGTAGTAAGATAGGTAAATAATGAGCACACCGAGGAACACGATACGAGCATGTATAATCAAATAATATTAAATTATTACCTGCATCTCTACGGACGGAAAACAATAGTCTTATCAATAAATTGTAGGGGAAGTGTAAGTGTAACTAAAATAATTAGGAACCCCTAGGTAATATATATTGCTTAGTCATCTGTTCCTCTAGGTTCAAATTGTCATGCAAAATAATTCAGTTTCAATTTAGTAATTTTTTTTGACTGGACTGATTTCTGCAATTATATCGAATTGAAGAGTAACGCTATTAACGCTAAACGAGGTTATAGAACTAAAAACCGATCCAAAGCCTTAGGTTTTAGTATAGGATTTGTTAAAAGGAAATGGATCGCTTGCGAGGTAACATGGCTATAATAAACTACAAAGAAATATAGTCTTATCCAGAGTTTATATCGATAACAGGGTTTTTAAAGGAATTTGCCGGAATAGCTAATGTAGTTGAAAGAATTCTGGAAACTTTCGATGAATATCATATCATGTTCGATCAAAATACATGTTTTTGCTGACATTTTATCTAAGTATCTGAATAATAAAAACAATATTTATAAATTGGATATTTTTTTTTTATTATTTTTTTAATAATAATATTTACAAAAGTCTGTGGAAGAATTCTTTTCTCTTGTATTTCCAATAAATGGAATCATTATAAAACACTAAGTCCTATAATTTTTATTTGTTGGTTGTAGTTTAACAATTTTTTTTTTCTTTTGTAATAATATTGAAATACAATTAGTTATAATAAAAAATAATGTGCAGCGTGACGTTTCCTGCCAAAATAATTTTTATAATTGTTAATACGTAATTATTAGTAATAATAAATGATTTCAGGAAACGTTAGCTATCAACAACATAATGATAACAACACACACTTAATGGCCGTTCATGTGAATATTTTGTTTTTTTTTTTATTTAACTAATTTTTAAGCAAATTTATCACAAACAATTATTTTAAAAACTGATATGCAAATTCTATACAAATATTTTAACAAATTTTATTATTTAGTAATATTTTTTTTTTATTATTATTTATGAGTGTTTCGATTGAGTATCCGACATCATATGATGTAAGTCTAGCTTTAGAGCCTTACAGATATTTATACCTACTTGCCAAGCCATGTAATGAAAAATTTTTATGTAAATTAATTTTAATTTTATTGCCGTTAAAAATTTAAAGCTTTAAATCTAAATACCTAAAACTAAATCTTTTTGAAAAAATTGTCAAAATGGAGATTATCAAAAAACTTTGAACGGTTCACCGAGAATTTATCTCATTAACAATTTTGCGTTAGACCAAAAAAAATTAACTGCTCTCTAAATCTCAATGTAGAATCAACAAATGTCGAAAAGAAGACTTAATTAAAGATTCTAACGAGTTTGAAACTCAATTCAATTTAAAGGACTTCAAGTGATTCAAAGAGTTGGTTCTTTTTCGGTTACCTGGACTTTCGCCCGTTGTATGCGATGATCGAGGTAATTGGATTTGGTATTACTATCTGATTTTATAATATAATATGTAGTTAGGGGACCAGAATTTGACGTGACAATATTAAAACCCACAATAAAGTAAAAAAGGAACTCAGAGCTTGAAAGATGGGAAAATATGAAAAACTTTTTAACTGAGAACATTTATACGCTTTGTGAACCATTTTCAAATCATTGCTAAAACGATGACGATACTTACCAATCTCTGATTTGTATTGATTAAATATAGTATTTACATTTTTGGATATCAATCGATTACTCATCAATCCACACACACACACAAAAAAAAGAAACCAATTCAGTACTTTCGAGACCTATTTGTGTTATTAGTATTAGTATCAGTCTTTATAGGAGTCTAGTTATTCGTTTCATTAATAATTTATTCGAATGTCATTAGATTAATAGGCAATTGTTTCTCAGTAGACCTTTTTGTAGAACATTCTCGTCGCAGCGATTCCAACCATCGAGCCGTCATATTAGCCGAACCGGTACGAAATTTGTAAACCGTTCCAAGTGTTGTATTGATTAATTGAAATGTATTCAACTGCTGTACATTATCCATTAATTGAACTGACCAACCATCCAGTGAGCATACTTTGCATGGTTCACGTTTAAAATCTGTTCTCTCAGTTCTGGTTAAAAAGAGGGGAAAACAAATTTATATAAATATCTCTATTGGAATTTAATAATTTTTATAAACAAACCCTTTAAATGATTTTGGAGCAAAGTACACCAATGAATTAGCCCATATTTGTAGCCAATAACGTTGCCATGAGGCTACCGCTGGTTTTCGTCCATCTTTTAAGACAGTTTTTCGTCGAACACATCCCTGAAAACCCATTGCATTATGGGCTAAATCACCATCGTTCTCTTGACCAATAACACCTTCTGAGCTACCCGTTGATGTTGCATCGGAGGCTGGTTTATCTTCAATTACTGAATCATCCAATAAATGACGTGATTGATATAGTGGATTTTCGGTACTTTCACTGGCTGGGACTACTTGTGAATTGGTTTTGTTGAAAATACTTTAAATGGAAAATGTTAGAAAATATTATTAAATTAAATTAATTACATATGAGAAATTTAATTGCACATATGTATATGATTTAACAATAAAATTAATTGCAGCTAATATTATGATAAACATAAAATGAATTTGTTTTTAATTATAACAACTTAATAACAACATCAATAAAACATACATTCATTTGGTATTGAGTAAATTAAAAGATTAACACAAATCGAAAGTTTCGAACAAAACTAGTACATACAAGTAAGTACAATCAGTCGAAATTGACAACAATTAAACTGTAAATGTCGACAAGCATATCCGGCTAAACTTCTCTAAGCCTATTCCATTAAATGAATTTATCTAAAAATCTAAATTCGACCGAGCTCAAGACGTTACATATTTCGAACGTTACCCTTGTGATTGATTTTTTTATTTGCCAAGGTATTCCGGCCGAGAAGATGCAGGGAAGATCATTTTAAGATGCAAAATTATTTCTTTTTAAAATTATGGTTGCATAATCGAAAGGTGATGGGAAAGGTTTGATTAACAGCTAATAAAATTACCTTTTAGAACATTGCATACTCATTTTCAAGAAAATAAAATCGCGAAACTTTAAAATATCACAATGATTCCTCTAAAATCCCCCTTTTTTTACTATTAATCTCGTCCTGGTAGTTTGGAGCTCCAATTCATGCTTTATTTTTCTATACACGTATACGCAAAAGTTATCACTCGTTTAACCCAAATTTTCCCTTATGACGTTCTAATATATCCTGCCAAAATATAGCAAAACTAATGTGGAGTAAAAACCAGTTTGTTTTAAATATGGTTGTTACACAGTGATAATACCTTGATTGTATTGATTGGATTGGGGGTGATTGGTGCACCTTGACCTGTATTTAGATCTATTGTGCTTCCCCTATGATAATACATAGTTTAAGCCCTTTCCTTTCTTAAATGCTGATTAGTTTTTTGAAAATTAATAATTTTGGAAGAGACAAACAATCTTGCAAAGTTCATCATTCTTGCGATTCAAAATTGATAAATGCGTCAAAATAAAATAAATCAACGAAACAAAAAGTGTGACATAATAATTTAATGAGATGACTACTAATGATGTCATAATAATAAATTAATTATGAGAATTTTTCCAGAAACGATAATTATTAATGGACGAAAAATATTTCCATTAAAAATCTCCATAGTAATCTCATTAAAAATATTAACACGATAAATGCTGGTTGACGAAACCAATTAATGTTTACACCAAAAAAAAAAACAAAAATGTTTATTTATAAAGACACTCACCGACACTTGCATTTGCTATGTGGCAATGTAGCCCCAGCGACCGCAACGATAGCAGTCGTACAATGACATTTCTGATGGAAATTTCTTGGTAAACTGGTGCTACGCAATCTGTGTGTATGCCACGAATAGGAAATATTTGATGGATGGTAACAAGATGAAAGAAAGAAAAAAACAAAGAAATTTTGTGATTTTTTTTTTGATTTTGTACCCGTAGATGATGATTTGAGGTGTGGCAGCATAATGAAGTTTGGTTAGTTTGTGTGAAAAAGCCGATAACACTTCTTTTTGTTTTGTGTTTGTGTATTAATTGCAACAAATAACTTACTTTGATCCAAGACTGCGACATTTTCGATGTCCGGGAATAAATTTCGTTGCACTCGATGTTGTTAGTCTCATTGAACCGGACGATTTGGCTGGCGATAGATTAAGCAATGCCAATGCTGATGGATCCAAATGGCATGATTGCATTACAGATTCTTTGGAACTGCAAGACGATGAACTTGGCACTGTAGATGGTGGTTCTAATTTTAATGATTTTCTATAAAAAAAAAAATTCTAATAAAAACTATTTTTTAGATTTGATTAAGAGTAAAAAATTTACTTGTATTGATCTTCCTCGAAAATATTCTGTAATTCTTCAATATATCGAATCGATTGAAGATATTTTTGGGTCATTGGAATAGGCAATATGTGACTGTAATCAGATCCTTGATAACTAGATATAACTCGTAAGATATTATTCATTTTCGTTCGTCGTTGTTCGGATTCGAGTCCACCTGAATGTGGATGTGCCAAATCGATGTACACCAAATCGGTAAGGAATAATCCTAAATATGGAATACATGGCAATTTTAAACTTTCCAAATATTCTCTCAAATTGATCCAGTTGTCTTTGTCATTAAATATATCGGCAAGACGATCAAATGTTTGTTTATCCTTTTTCGATAAGCATGACCAAGTTTTCGTTAAACGAAATATGCTGGCCGTTTGCATTGCCGACACAATGGCAAACAGTGAATGGAGATTATTGAATTCAAACAATTTCTTGGCGACCTAAACAAAAATTTAATTTCGTAGATGAAAAAGGCAAAAAAAAACATTTTTTTTTTTGCAATCAAAATTACTTTTATGAAATGTGCCAATATTTCAGCCCGATGCTTGGCTGTTGAACCGCTAAGTATTTCTTGTACGGTCCAAAAACTTGTGTGATTAAATCGTTTTGTGAATGCCACAATATTTGGTGCAACAATATGTTTGTCTTTCTTAGTCCATGCACAGCTGGTTAGTTCATCGGGTTGAATATGTTCAAATTCGGGAAAGTCTAGTAGAGTTATTTGGCCAGCCAATTCTTCAGGTGAAACACGAAGTGCACTTAAGATTACTGAATCTAGGCCATTGATTGATGAATTTAATGGTAAACTTTGGGTTTTGTTTGGTGGCGTTGAGCCCAGGCTAAAAAAGAAATTATTTTAAATAACCGTTTTTGTGTATAACAACAACAACAACAAAAAGTGTTATCGAACCTATAATTGTAGTAACCTCCGTTGGTTGGTTGAGCCAACGTAAATGCTCCTTCTGAATTTTTTCTACGTTTTGTCTCTTTTTCATCACAGTATTTTTTATAATGGCCATTTTGTTTTGAGTCTTTTTTCATATCAGCAATAAGTGGTAGGGCAGGTCCACTACGTGTCGATGTATCGCTTGGTGGTGAATCATCAAGTAAATTTTGATAAAGTTGATCTTCGCCGAGCTGCATTTTATAAATTTTTTTATTTAAAAACACAATTAAACAAAGAATTCTTTTTAAATATTCTTATTCTACAGTCTACACGATATTAGTTTAGCGCGGTCCTTTTTCTGGCAGTGCTAAATTTTCTCCATACTTTTTTTCATCTTCATAGAGGTCTAAAATATTCGTACATTGAAAATTCTTATAACATCTCTATGGACATATTCTGTTCGACTATACTACTTCAAAGATTTTACACGGTTCATTTAGCACGATTTACTTTGGGACGTATCAAAAACCAATCGAGATTTTCTACCAACAAGCAAAAGTCTGTACATTTACTGAGTATTTTCTTTTTATAAATCAAAAGTGATGTTATTTTTGGATTCTGGTAGAGCACTGGCAATAATATAAAACAAAAGAAGTCATTATCGAGTTGGTTTTTTTTTCATGTCTGTACAATAAATTCGACTACATTCCATTTCCCTAAGTATTTAAAGAAAAAAGTGTTTAATATATGTTAGTTACCAGACAATAATAATAACAACAACAAATTCAGCATGTTTTTAACAACTTGTCATGAAGAATAAGTTAAAAGACTCGGTGACCTCTAGACTAACATAGAACAGTTTTACGGACTTTCAATGACAAAACAGAAAAGTGCAATTTATACAACTCGACTCAACAGTTATTTATTATGTTCAATAATAAAATAGTTACAAAACCAGCTCAAACATAAATTGAAAAATTATTATCAATCGAACAGTAGAGAGGCGCATTCTAAAACTATCTAAGGGGGGTCGTTATCGTTAAGTAGTTTTCTTTGTATATTACTGAATACTTGTACATTTCTCTCTGGTCCCTACTTATAGACGCCATTGAAATAGCATGCGACGACAACAACAACAACAACAACAAAATAAAATAAAATAAATTACCTCGGAAAATCTTAAACTGTCTGATGAAAAGTCGCGTGGAATTTCGGAATAACGCATCATGGCCAGAAATACATCGCTAATTGAATCTCCCATAAAATGTAAACGGTCGATTTGCTTTGTATTGTAGCCCAATCCAGTGGCCGTACAGTGGTTGTATTTTGTGTTCAACTATTGAAATTAAATCTTTTAATAAATTACACATTACATTAACATTAAATTGTTGAATGAATTATGAATATTATGATCATGACTGGTTTTTTATGAGTTTGATTTTATGTATGTCAAGCCGCCAATATAGTAATTCACATCAAATATGTTATGAATAAACAACAGGTGTATGTGCAACCGTCTGCACGGGTCATTGCCTTATTTATAATACACCCAGAGGCTTGTTTGCTTTTAGACTTAATGACCCTATTAAACAGCTGCATGGTTTATTTATTTTTTTCTCATTGGAAACGTAATTTAAAGGAAAATTATTTATTTAGTTTAGACACTTATTGTTAAAACAAAATTCTTAGTGTAAAAATATTGAAATTCATGTTTGTTCTATTCTATACAATAAGAAGTCGCAAAAGTCGCGATTCAGTAGTGCGTTTCTGTATCCAGATTTTCTATGTTCTATGACATATTGATGGTTATTTGTCAAAAGGTCCTAACCCTCATCTTTCAAATCAAAAGAGTATTATAACTTTGGTACGAAGTTTGTAACGCAACTAAATACTCATTGTAGAAAAAAAAATTTAACACCATTGTCTTTCTCCTGTAAACAAGATTTCAGCTAAACGGCTGAAGCTAGCAAGCTGAAATTTTGACAGTTTATCTCGTCTTAACCCTTTCATGTACCAAAAATTATTTGGTAAAAATGCTATAAATTTAAAATAATATAAAAATACAAAGTTTTAAAATCATATCTTCAGTATTAAAAAAGTTCAAAATTTTGTCACTTTTTAAAAAACCACCGAAAAGACTCAGGCTTCGCCACTGATTATAATCGGCATAGCCAATTATTCCTTCTTTACTGGTTTTAAATACATTTTTAACCAAGTACAAGTTTTAACATATCGTTGGTTTACAAGCAGAATTCACTAAGTACATTTTCCAATTTTTTAGTTTTTTATACTAAATTAATTCATTATAGCCAACTTTATGCTGGCAAAACCTCATAGGTCGCAATCAGATATTTTAAAAGCTTTTCGGCTTCATTTGATTGCTTAAAATCAATCGTGCTAATATACTGCTATAATATACAACCTGAAATCCTTTAGTTGATTTTTAACTTAGTGATTTCTCCCTTTCTTTAACTTTAAACTTTAAACCAACGATATGTAAATGAATGTGGGATTTTTTCTTTAATATAACAAACTTTTGTTTACGCCGTTTATTATTTAAATATTTGTCGTTTGCCTTTATCTATCTCCGTTATTTCCGCGGTGTGGTTGTATGATATATGGTCAATATAGTATTTAGGTAGGATATTATGATTTTCTATTGTTTTAAACATTTCATAATTTATATTTTATTTTGCATTGCTATACTAAAACTGTACAAATACCATATGTATTAGTACATATAGCCGCCACTGTTTAATATGAATTGAATGGAAACTTTGCTACTGGTTATTATTATATTATAAATCTTTTTCAATTAATTAATTTAATGGAATTATTTGAGAAACAAAAACAATGTCCATTGTAAATGGGATGATGCATACATACGTAAAGTAAATTATATTATCTTAGAAATATTTCCACACACACACAGACATAAAAATAAACCTATAAATGGAAGCAAAATCTAACATTATAACCTCAGGTTAAAAATATAACAATAAGTAGGTAAAATGATTTTGATTAAGTCTTGTGTGGTTGTATATATTCCTTTTGTATGTGTGTGAACAGATTTGCTTGAACTCTTGCAAAGAATAATAATGTTCAAGGCTGAGAATATCGATTTCCTGACAAAGGCATATGTGACACAGCCACAAAGTGGCACGACAATAATTCATTTGCAATGACTATAGAGAGGAAATTCAAAAATAATGGTTACAATTCTATTCTGTCAAGTTTGGTTGTAAAATTCAACCTAAAAATCTCTAAAATTCCCCAATTTCAATTTTTAGTCATCATAATATTTTTAAGTCCAAATGGATGAACGCCACATTTACACTATAGTAAGAAGTTTTCAGAATAAGTTTATCGATAGACGATATACCTTTTGAAATTAATTCGGACTCTACCAAGATTCAAAGATTTTAAAGAACTACAAATTTTCTTTAGGTTCCGAAATTCCATTTCCGTGTCTTTATTAAAACATTTGCAATATTTGCTACATTTTTGTCTCATTCCCGACTAATTAGACAAAATAATTTTTTTTTACAGTTTTCTAACTATTTTATTGTTTTTTTTTTGACTAAAAACTTCCTTTGAAGTATTTTACAGAGTAGATAATGTATTTATTTTATAATTCTCTGCCAAAAATTGAACACCAAACTCAGAGTTTCCGGATCAAATCATCCTGGTAGAAAAATCAACATATTTTTACTTGATTTTAATTTTTTATTTTATTTACATGTGGGCTATTCTAATTTCTGAAAACTACTATAACTTCAATTAAACAACTGACACTATTGTGGTCCACTTTTAAGTAGCTTCGTTTGAAGTTAATTTCCATGCGAAATGGTGAAATTTAAATAAAATCTGGGTTTTATAACTCAAAACACGTTCTGACCAAACTAAATTTTCTGAAACTGAGTTAAAGTAAATTTTCACTGAATTTTTAATTCAATACATACTCATTTATCATGTTGAAGTGATTGTTACTGTTAACTTGTCATCACGGCCATAAAATCAAGTGTATGTATTGTACATATATGTATTATTAATAATGATTTATGCTCAATATTTACTGTACGATTTAAAAATAAAGTTATTTCTCAATCGTCTTATCAATATTTACACAATAAAAATATTTCTCGATGTTGTGGTTTCCTTGATTTCTCTTAAATAGGTTAAAGCCATAAAGACTTTTCAACGAGCAAATTTATACATAACGAAGTGTGAAAACAATTGATATTTTAATTACGATTCTTGAATGAATCACACAAATCAACATATTTCTTCATATATTTATATAAACAAACTATAATCTGACAGATATAGTTAAGTATGATTTTAAGAAGAACGGAGGGGGCCATTCACCTATTACTTTCAATCATTTTAATATAATTTATTTAGAACCGAAAACAGACCCAAGAGTTAGTTGATTCCAATTTGGAACATAATTGGTTTTATATTGTTTCTATACCAACTTTTTTCAAATGAGGACTCTAAAGATTCTATTGCTCATTTCACCCTACCACAGTCACAATTTTTAGGGTTAACATCCAGTTTGCGAATGTATAGAATTTTGTGCGGTTTTTCCAAATTTGGAACACTTTGACATAAGGGCATTGTAGCTATGGAAACAAAAGTTACACTTTAAATTCAATGGCAGTTTTATTCTTTCGTATTAAATTTAAAAAAATTTTACTTAAAAAAATGCTTACGACGTTATCTTTATCTTTAACCAGTACGTCTGATCCGAATCTCCCCGTTCCCAGGTCAAATACTTTTCCATTATTATTCCATATTCGTTTCAAGAAAAATATCTTAAGAAATTTGGTCAAAACATAGTCCAGAGTCTAATGATTAAATTAAAAGTAATATATACATGGTACTTCATCAGTGGATCTAGACCAAAAAGTTTCGATTTTTAATGACCGCTGAACCATTTTATCTTTTCGTAAACATATGGTTGCATTTATATACAAACTTTCCGAAATCAAATGCAAGGGTGAATTTAAACCAATAATTGTAAATCTTAAAGTAAACAAAATGGTTTTTTTTAATTATTAAGTTGACTGAAAATTGATTACTAGGTATATATAGGTACTAATTAACAAATGCGATGTTTTTATTTCACAAACTACAAATATCTATATATAAATAATGTGATGTGTATACTCTGTATGTGTATACACTCAAAACAACTTATGCTAATGAATTAGAAATATATAAACAGAACATAAGGTATTACGAAGAAAAAAAAGTATAAACTTATATTTAACAACAACCAGACTATTGTGTAAGTAGTAGCGTTATTGTATGTCCGACATTGAACTCTACTCAACTCTATACTCTACATTGTCTATAAATGTTTTCATAAGTACACTTTTAAGACATACCATATGAATTTTAACATAAACCTTACTTAGTTTTTACTTACAACCACTTAGGTTTTGTTCATCTGTTAAATTTCGCATGGTAATTAAATGCTAAAGTATACAGTTGAAAAATGACTTGATTTTTTTTTCTTTTTTAAGTAAGTGAAATTAAATAAGTCTTTCTTATGAATATTTATTAAGTATTATTAAATAGCTGGATAGTCTATATACAATTACATACATATCTATGAATATATTTTAATTAGTTTAAAAAATATACATTTTATAATAAATCAGAAATTTTACACTAGGATCGTTCGTTAAGGGTTACAGACTATATATAGGAGCAAATTTCAAATTCAACTTTTATTGTTAATAATGTTTTAGAAGTATTACTAACACTAACAGTAGAGAAAACAAGTTTTGGAAGTATTTTTTCAACGCCACAATCAATTTCTATGAACAGAATTCACAAAATAAAATTTTGGACAGGGCAAAAATCGTAAACGAAAACATAATTTATAGGTTATTGTCTACAGCTACACTACAAATGTGGCTAGATCAGAAGTATTTGAAGGATCAATGTTCCAGAACTAAAATCGAATTCCATCAATATTGCCCGATCGATCTGCTACAAAGTGTCATTTTTGATCATTAAGATCATTAAGAATTAAAATATTATCGAAATGTCAAACTTTTACATTGTATCAGAAAATATAAGTCGACAAAGCCATTTTTTTTTTGGAATTGAAAGAAAATCAGGTTGTAATAAAGTTGTTTTTCATTAAATTCTTAGTCGCGCCATAATTGATTGGAAATAAAACACTTTTTCTTTTAAAATGCTGTTTTATAGTCAAAGTACGTTATGTAAAATGTTCATAAATAAAAATGTTTGTCGTATGCTTAACATATGACAGCATTAAAAAGAATATACCGTACCGTTTGAGGGCACAACATTAAAGTTTTGTATAAGCCGCCTCGTAACATCTACCTTTACATGAGTTATTAACTTTTTTTCTTCAAAAATAAGAATCCTACGTTAAACGAAATATACAAAACATTGTTTAGAGATGTTTTTTTTTCAATTGGCATTTTGATTGTTACGCATCCGCTAAATTTTTCTTTAATATTTGGAAAATTGAGTGAACAACAAACGCCTACATTCATTATTAAAAATCAAAATAAAGATTTTCCTTTACACCTACACCGTTTTCTATTGAGATGATATTTAAATGGTAAATCATAGATAAGATTTTGATATTATATAATACCCGGCAGTTATAAATTAAGCGAAAATTTATTATTTATTGCATTCAATGTTTAATGAGATTTTAATTGCATACATATGTACAATGTACATATGGAAGTACTTGGAATAAACAAGTTTAAATGCCTCTATATATTCTAGTTGTCGACTAGGTCAAATACAACTGTTAATAATTATTTATTAAAGTAATTAATTCAAATTATATAAGCTGATATATGTAAATATTATAATACGACTATGTTTACGAGTTAACGATTAACTGTACAAATTAAATATGTATGTATATTTGCATACTCGTAACTCGTAAGTAAGTAAAGTTTGTATGTAAAAAGCTATGAAGTGCATTGTAGAATGAATTTAATGATAACCTTTACTACTTGTACATAATGATAACAACATCAAAGATGCTACTTATTAGCTGATTAGATTGACTAAAACAATAAAGCCTGTTCCTAGATATTATTCTACATCAATATTTCGTGAAATTATTTTTAAAAAAATGTTATAGTAAAATAAAAAACCTATCAAATATCTTGAGTATTTTTTGGGCGATTTTTTTAAAGGTTTTTCTTGCTTAGAACACATTTTGATACCCGTATGATGTAAAACCGTTGTCTTTCTCCTAAAATTCTAAGTCGAAATAGGCATGTCCGTCCGTCTGTCCATGATCAAGATTCCGACTAAACGACTAAATGATTAAAGCTAGAAAGCTGAAATTTTGACGATTTATTATGTACTCCTAGAGTAAGATCTGTATTGTTTTTAGAGCAAATCGGACACGGTATAGGGGAGGCTGTGGTACAATGTGCACGTAATTTTGATATAAACCATTAATTCACTCGAAAGATAGTCGGAATATAGAAAAAATAAATATGATAACAATTATAGAGAGTACAAAAAATGAAGATTTCATACCTAGACCAAAAAGTTCCACGACCTAAAATGACAAAAATGATCGAGAATAAAAAAATGAAGATTTCATTGATAGACCAAAAAGTTCCACGATCTACCGTTATAGCGCTTCAATCAATTTTATGTTATCTCGTATAATTTTAATCATTTACATATATTCAATTTACTCAATATTTATTTGTTGTACAGAACAAATAAATAAGAACAAAGTCTCATACGGGTAAATTATAATCGGCGTAGCCAATTATTCCTTCTTTACTGTTTAATATAGGAATAAGCATTTTTGTACATTCTGTTTTATTAAAGGTTTAATAATGGCCAATCTAAACTGTTGACAAAAGTAACATTTTAGGAAAATATTTATTAAACTGTCTGTGGATTGTGTTGTGTGCATCACTCCCACGCAAAAATAAAATTTACGATATTAGAATTATACAATTTATCAGTACAAAAGACCAAAAATCTCAAACTGATGTACATACATATATATTATATAAACATAGAAGATAGAACAATGTAGAGTGGGTTTTATATGTACTACATATATACATTGCCAATAAGTATATCTCTTAAGTATATAAATATTTTGCAAAATCTTAATACAAGATTAAAAAAAAAACTTACTTTTCTTAAGCACACCTAAATATAGGAGACCTTGAAGAATTTTCAGAAAATTAACAAGTAAATTATAAAGCTCAAACATTATAGTGTATTGTGTGTACTTAAATAATTATGTTTAGTTTAATTCTTTTGTAAACATACCAAGTCCAAAATAATGTTTCTTTATTCATCAAAGATAACAACAATATAGAATTTAATTTCTATTTTGTTTGTGATTTGATTAATTTTAATTTATGTATATACAGAGTACAGTCATTTCTGTACTGTACAGCATTATTTTACGATAAGCAATTCTTAATGTTCAAAGTTATCTGTTTGAATTAAATTATTTGTTTTCTATTCTTTATTTGCAGGGTGATTCTGAAAAATTGTAATATTTTTAATCAATCGTAGAGTGATCATTAAAATTTGTTATGCACTTCTAAGTGTAGGTACCTACTTAATAAAAAATACTTAAGTAAATCAATTTAAAACAAAAAAATGTTCAAATAGAAAAACAAATTTTCTATCAACACACAGCAATTACTATACTCAGTTGCTTGTTACATACATATGGACATTATTTATAATAATATACCTAAGACCATATCGTGCTTCGAAAGACCTACGCTAATAAAATGCTTTATTAAATAAACATAAACCAACGGAAATATAGTTTTAAATCTAAATATAAATTTTCGTAACTATGAATGAAATTTTATCAACAAAATTTTCTGTATAAACACCTCCGATGATTGCTGGTCATTTAATTATGTTTGAAATTTATACACAGCAAGTACTAATGCCAAATTGTAAATATTTCATCAGTTTCTCATGATGCGCGGATACTTAATGCGGCATACACAATAAAATCAATTGCGATTCTGGGGGCGTATAAATCATGCATATTTTTAGTAGATTATTCATAGAATTTAGTTAAAATAAAATTTAAAAAATTAATTTGATATCAGCATCCATCCCCAATTTATATACCTACCTAATTACAATGCGATCGTTTTAATCAGAACCTTCGTTCATTCAAAATATTGGTATTTTCTATTCTATTTGATTGGCTACCTAATTTATTAAATATAAAAACTTGCTTGCAATCCCGAGCCCAGATCTTAAGTTGAGTAAAATGGAAATAATCTTAAAAAAAAACCCGAAATAGTCACACTAACTCGACAAGAACTGATTTTATTTTGTTTTTTGATAACTTTCGATTTGTCCGACATGTGCGAAACTACTTGTGTAGAAAATAACTTGTGGGCGATAAAATGCAGTGGGTCTGAATCTTTGAAAGTATAACTAGCTCGTCTCATATACTAATAAAGTATCCCTAGCTCGTCTCATATACTAATATATACTGATAGGTAAGTAAGCTCTTATTAGAAGATATTTATTGTAATTAGCTGAAATAGATTTTAAATGAATATTACAGGTCTCGAGGTTGACCTGTTGAAGAAACATAATACTCTAGTTTAAGTTAGGTTAAACAAAAATGCTGCACAATAAACTAAAACATTTTATTTAAAAATAATTGTCCTTAAGGAAGAGGTCTTAATATTTTAAAGTTAAAAATCATTACATTTTCATGAGACAATTTTGAACAAAACACTGTATGGGATGGGGTTAGGCAAAGTTAACTAACCGATTTATAGACATTTTAAGTTTTTAACGAGACCCAGTATATCTCGATATCTTTTTGTAATTCATAAAAAACGGTTAAGTTAAGTGGAATTGATGGAGGTCAATAAAAACTATATTTATGATATAAAAAATTGGGGAAAATGTGTTTTTTTTCGATATTTGTCATTTTTAAACAAATTTAAACAGCAACAAATCACGATAAGCCTAAAACTAAGGAGAAAAAATGATTAGTCCTTCTTTATTTTAATTTTAATACCAAATCCAAATATTCTCTTTATATCGAATCGATTCATTCCTCTCACTAAACTTTAGTTCTTGATTGATCACATCATTTTCGTTTCTATGGTTTTCAGTAGGTAATTTTCTACAAAGTTCAAAGTAATCCACTTATGTACTTTATAGTCACATAATTTAAGTATATCAAAATAATTTATTATTTTCTTAATTTAACTATTAATTGTTAACCTTCGTTTCTAATTCTTTTACGACACTTAACTATAATGTTTAGTTTTTAGTATAATCGTTTTAGAGCACCGTACACATATTTTTGTTCGCGCAATTTTAATTATTTGAAAGTGAATAGACACAATATGCGCACGTCATGCATCTCTTAAAAATAGCATGTTTTTACGTCAATCGAAATAATGCTAAAACAAATGAAATACACATTCAAAACATATATAATACTCTTGTGTTTTGTGTATTATATAATATCTCTAATTAATCTATTTATTCTGGAAATTCATAATTAAATGGAAGGCAGATGTTTATTAGAAATTAAAATGATTGACAATATATGACGCAAGGCTTATATCTTAATCCAATCCTTTGGGGATTCTTAAAATAAATCGATTATTGAATATTTGTATTATGAAAACATTTGAAATTCTTCTCGAATTTGAATAAATTTTTTTTTTTTACAGAAAATGCTGTTACGTTTTGGAGACATTACAGTAAAAGTAAAAACTTTTGAGAGGTGAGTAAAAATGTATAGAACTTAAGAAAAGATAACTTATTTAAAAAATATCAATCAACCTAGTTTTACTTTCTTCAAATTACTAGTCAAAAACTTGTATTTCTGTAATCTTAGAAAAATATTAATTCGACTCCAATTTTTTAAAATTAGTATAACTTCAGAAAGTTGTTCTGAGATACCCTGTTCGTCTGATGCCCGCTTTTCAAAATAGAGACAGGGAGAAATAAGCCCGGGATGTGTGGGACTGGGTGGAAGAGTAGCAATGGAAAGAGGACCGTAGTGAGAGAAAATAAAACTGCAGATTTGGATTTTAATAAATAATTAAATACTTCTAATTTTTGGCAGGATAATTTTTTTCTATTTGTCGTAACTTGTTGTATTATTTATGCTAAGAAACAGGTTTTTTCTTCTTTATTTATATGCACTGAAGTTTAGAAAACATTTTAATTTTCAACAAACAGCAGGATGTTGATTTGATAATTAACGTTATTACTGAAATTCTACATTTGTGGCAAAAAAGAACTGTTATCAATCAAATGTTGTTTTTCAAATTAATTAAAAATTAAATTTTTGCCACAGCTGGTAGGTACTAGATAAGATAGGTGGATTTTTTAAAATTTAATGTTATATTATGTACAACTTATAAGTAATAATTTAAAAAATATATATATATATTTAAATATAATTTCTTACCAATTCTAATAATGAGAATTCCTTATGTAAATAACAATACAGTTGAACCAGAAGATTTAAACAAACATAATTTACTATTTAATTTCTCTTATAAAAAATTGTACAACAAAAATATCGATTTTAAGGCGATTGAAAAAGAAACCTCAAGGCAAATATAATTTTGCCATAAAACTGCAGAGGCATTAAAATGATCTATAAAGCAAAACTCGCGTTATTATGATTGTTTAACATATTACTAAAAAAATTAGGCAATTATTTATACATAAAACACAAGTAATTTATTTATATTAAATTAATTTTCCTCCGCAAAAGTTAGCACGACCACAAGAAATTCCATAAAATTTATTTTATTTTGACATTGACAGCAGTAAAACGCCCTCCTCTTTCTAACATACTAATTATTTCGATTTATATATGTCCTTCTCTGAATGTTCCAAGTTTATACTGAACTTCATGTTTAATTTAATAAAAAAAGCCGTTACAAAAATGTTTTGTTTGCTTTTTAATTTAAAAAAAGTTTTGAACACAAAAAGATTAGACTTAATGAAACACAAGTAATTTATTTATATTAAATAAATTTTGCTCCGCAAATGTTAGCATAACCACAAAAAATTCCATAGAAAATTTATTGCTCATCCAACAAAAATGTCAATATTTCGCCGCGAATACGTTCAATTTGAACAAATATATTAAAAATGGTCGTTCACAATTACATTTGTTTTGAATTGAAAAAAGATCACGCCATTTACTTGGCGCCAAATATGAAAACCATTTAACGTGGCCACATTTGGCTAGAAAAGCCATATCATATACATACTATCAATAGATAATAGGGATCAGACATAGTTTTAGCAATTTAGTTAATAAGTTAATGAGTTATAAGTCTGCTTGACGTTTAATCAAAATTACAGCTTCAATTTTTCGGAAACATTTCTAAATAGAACTTACCAAAAAAACACAAATAAATATTTTTTGTACATATACCTTTTATTTGTTTATATAATATATAGAAGTAAATATATATACTTTTATTCATAAAATATATAGAATGTTCAATAATAATAAATTTCATCATATTTTTCATGATTAGGGGGGGAGGAGATCTTATTGCATTATGTAGTAGATAGGTAAAGAGCTTATAACATAATAAAATGTTTTTTTTTTGTTTTAATATTCTTTACCATGTTCTTACCATGCCAAACGGTTTAACGTAATTTTGTAACACTTTTTTTTTTTTAATTTGTTGCTGTTAAAGCTAAATATAAAATATAAAACCAATGTTCCTGTAAAATTGATTTGTTTTAAGAGTTAGTTTAAGAGTAGTGTAGTTTAATTTTTTTTAAATATAGATTTAGAATTTAAAGCTAAGTCAAAATAAATTAAAATTATAAAAATTTGTTGTTTAAAGTGTTATTTGAACTAGGCCATTATATTAGTGTTTTTAAAATAAATAAAAATGTTTAAGAAAGTTTTTAAAGCTTCATAAATGTATATCGTTATTTAATGTAGTTGGTTGTAATTTTTTCTTAATTAATTTGAAAATTTATTAATCAAAAATCTCTTTAAAATAATAAATGTAACTTAATTAGAAAAAGAAATCAACATAATTTAAACAACAATATACTTATGACAGCCACACAATAGTAGTTTTATGTTGTTATTATATATACATTTTAATTATTTCTATTAATTATTATTTTTTATTATAAATGTTTTTCTGGTTTTCATAAAAATGGTTTAATATTGATATGAATAAGATATTGTGTTACACTTTCATTTTTGTTAAAGATTTTATATAAAAACACACAGAGCTTGCTAGAGAAAATCTTATAGAACAAAATATTTTACAACAAAATATTTAAAATTGTTAAATCAAAATCTATTTATTATATGTATGTAATAATGGTGTGATTAGTTTGTAACATAAACTTTTCGAATCAATATAAGTTTTGTCTTAAAAACTTCATCAAAAATTAATACTTTTGTACCTTCTATAAGTTCAACTCCTACTATTTGTTTTCTCTCTGTGTGGTATAAGTAATTTTGATTTTTTTTCGGCATAATTATGGTATTTCTGTTTGTATATAAACTAAGTAAAGCTTAAATTAATTGTTCATTATAAAGTTTCGTAGTAGAAAGACTATTCTGTTATAGTAGGTGTATAATTATTTATGCAATTATCTCATACAGAACAATTTTAAATTAGAGAAATGCTCTATTTTTAACCAGCTGGTTTAGCAATTCCTGAATAAATATATTTTTTTTTTATTAACCGTAGACGATTAACAACAATTAACTACATATATGTATAGTGTGTGTAGAAAATTATTTCCACTAATTAGCCATTCAATTATTAAAACGAAACGAAAACATTATTAGAGATACACGTACATAAATATCAAGTTCAAAATAGTTCCAACAGGTGTTATTAAACGATATTAAGTTAACAATTGAATTGCGTGTACAATTATAGACCAGACATCAAACAGCAATACGGAAAAAATTAGAAACTTAGAGTCTTAGAGACAAGAACATGTCTGACGACTTGATGATTGAATTTGAAACGCATACAAATCCAATTTTAGTCAAATAACAATCTTATTGGAGTGCAATAAAACTGCTATTATATTGTAACTGGATTCTTATTGGTATTAAATTGCAGCTGTAATATTCTATATATTGTAAATTAACTTAAAACCAATAAGAATCCAGTTACAATCAAATAAGTATCTAATTGAAAGCCATTAATCTTGCCAATTACAATGCAATTAGCTTAGTGGTTTTGTGTCGTAGTGAATTTTGGAAATTAAATTATGAAAATTTATTTAACGATGACACCTAGAATTGCACTGTGTATTCTAACTGTATTCTATCTGCTCACTCAAACTGAAAGGATTAAAGAACAAATTCAACGAAATTTATCGATTTTCAGGTTTTTAATCATTGTTCAATAATTGTTGCCATTAGGATAATAAAAAAAATTATTTAAATACCAAATTTGGTACTGTCTCTATATCAATGAGATAAATTCAATTTGCATTTACCATAAATAATTATTCGCCCACTACCTACAAATATTTTTTTTTATTACAAAGAAATGTAAATTGAAAATTGGTTTCAGTTACAATAAATGTTAATCATTTCTATCATTTCAGTCAAGTTCTTGAATTCTTACTGTTTTATGCTATTGCACGTATATAAAATGTTATAATTGTTATATATATTTATATATATATTATTGGTATTGTTAATTGTTATATTTATGTATATTATTATTAGTACATATGAATTATTTTTGTTTTAAATTAAACATTTTTTTTTTAAATTGGAGCTAGATTCTTTATAATAAATATATATACTTATATATGTACATATATAAGTATATATATATATATATAATAATTTTATAATGGTTAACATTAATCACATTATAGATAATTTTATAGTCTTTTACAAATTTATTAATTTAGTAAGCTAAGCTATACAGATTCTGGGCCATTTTACAAATTTTTCATCGCGTACCACATAAATTTGAATAAATGGATAATTTTGAAATTCAAATCAGTTACTAAATATCATTCAACCATTAAAAATTATACACTCAAGTAGCAGCCACATTTATTTACCATATAGATAAATGTCGAAATTTAAAATTAGAGAATTTTAAAAAATAAAAGAAAAAAAAACCAAATGACCCATAATCCATATAGCCTTTTATACTTAATTTATTATAGCTGATTCCTTCCTTATGTCAATTATTTTAAAGCCTCATTATCATAACAATATCTTTCGATGCTAACACAATTATTTATTATTGATGATTGAAAATTTGTAGGTATTTTTTTTTTTTTAATATTATTAAAGTTAATTAATTTTGTCTTCTTCACAATTAAAGACTTTTTATTGTGTATATACTGTATATAAAATGTGAATACGTATCCGTAGCCTATATCATGAGATCCTTTCCATTACATCATATTTTCACTATTAAATTAGTCGCCGATAGTAATTTTTGGTAGTATTTAAAAACTATTTCTATTTGACAGTAATTAATGCAAATAAATAGTAAAAACTGTTATGATCTTTGATTAAAAATGTTTGTCTAAGTCTAAATGCTATAGTAAAAACTGAGCCACTACATATAGTAAATAATTATTTAAAGTCATAAATTAGAGATTTGATCGGCCAGTAGGGAATGTAAATTTAGAAATGATTTAGACACAATTTTTTTATTATTTCTTTGACTATATAGCCAATCTATTTACCACTGACCGACCAATATATTGAATTCGTATTTTAAACGAATCAAAAATGTAAACTAAACCGAACTCCACATGAACCATGAACTGAAGCTATTCACTAAAACTGAGAATTGAACCGCTACAAATTATTGTTAAAAATTCGAAGAAAAAAAAAATCACGACGCCTCACAATCCTTTTAATGATATCAATGGGACTAATTTTGTATTGGTTCCTTTTATATTTTATGTTATATTGGGTCCGTAATTCATCACAGTTTTTAGTTTTTGCCATTTACTATTTTACTGCGACTGCGTAATAGATTTTGGAAAAAATCTAAGTATGTATGTACTTATTAATGATGAATGACTACGGAACTGTTATGTATATAAGTTATGTATGTATGATGTATGTGTTTCCGTAAACATATAATATTTAAAAAACGTGTTTCGTTAACTGCACTTTTACTTTAAAATATTTTAAATTTCCATTTCAATCCATACATAAAAGTGCAAAAGAATTATCGTTTTTTTGTTGCAATAAATAATGCCAAAATGGACTCACACATTAATATTACTGGTTTTTTACTATATTTTTATTTGTATTATTTTTGTATTTTTGTATTTTTGTAGTTAGGTAAATATTTGTTAAAAAGAGGAAGATATATATATATATATATTTATGAAAAATAAAATCTACATATGATTTATGGCTGACTTTAAATTGACACCAATGTTTTAGGTATTTTTTTAATTTATATATATTATACATACAGATATAATTTTAAATATACTTCTATGTAAATTAATAGTAGTTAGTAGTATTTAAAAAAAAAATAGAGAATTTAAAACAAAGAAAAGGAAAAAAACATCATTAAATTAAATAATAATTTACTTGGGTTTTTCACTTGACTGATTTTTGTTAGCTGGCTGCACATTCGTCTTTGGGTTTGTAGCCGGTTGTGTCTGTTGCGTTGACGCAATTGCTGGCGTTGCTGGCGTGGGATCATCCAGAAATAGTGGATTTTTCACTTCCATTTCTCCTGTCTACAGATAAAATTGTATTTTTAAATTTTTAATTTGTTTGTCATCAGCGTCAACAATGATTCTAATAATTTTACTAATACAGTAAAAACTAGATTATACAGAGTGAAATATCAATAGAAGTGAGCCATCTATTCTATCGAAAAAAATTTAATCTATTTTTACCTGAGAACTAGTCGTGTAAGCAGAATCTATCGTATTGTAAAAGTGCCTAACAATATCTGCTTGATAAGCTAATTTAATTCAAATAATCGAGTTTCTACTGTAATTTTAAATGAATCACTAAATGCTAGAAGCATATCTGATTAACTGTAACAGTTAAAATCGGAACTAGCTGCGCCGTGTTTAAAAAAGAAAATGTTAAATTGTTAAATAAGAAAATATAATTACCGGAGCCAATCCTGGACATTCGTATACGGTATAATCGCCTTCTTCATTTTCATCGTCACTTTCAACATCCGTCAATGAACCATTACGTTCGTTGTTAGTTCGATTTTCCATTGCAATAATTTGCTGTTTTTGATGTTGATAGTGATACATTTGAGCACTTTGTGCTAATCGGCGATCACCGGATGGTGAAATATCTTTATTAGGCCCTGTTACACCATAGGCAGGATACTCAACATCTGCAGCGGCTATTCCTTTTTTATGTAGCCTAAAGTATTAAAACATATTTTAGAATTAAAGATTATTATCATTAATTCAACATTAACTTACGTGTACCATCCAATTCCAAGCGCTATGAATCCAACAGTAACAGCAGCACTTACGCCAGCTATTAAAGCTACAACATACATTCCCATTGTTGCATTCATTTCCATTTGTTTCTTAATAACATCTGTTCGTTGATAATATTGTCCGTTATTAATGATGGCATCTTCCTGACCGTTCCGTTGTAATTTCTCCACCAACGATTGTAAATCATCCCTCATCTTGACATCCCTAGATTTCGATGTATCACTCAAAATTTTCGGCTTAACTTCCATTGGCGCTTTCAATTTATACGATGGAACACCATCGCTATCTTGTACCGGAGTTTCATCATCTTTGGCTACTAGTTCCTGATAGTCATCCTCATAATTGGAATGATGCTTTCGTTCATCTTTTTCGGTTGTTTCATAATATCGTGGATCGGCTGGACTAACGGCAAATGGGATTTTGTCATTGTACGGTGTTTCTGATTTTACTGGAAACTGATATGTGAAACCAGGTGCAGCAATTTCTTGGGAAACCGATGGGCCGTGTTGATGTTTTTGCTGTTGTTGTTGCTGCTGCTGTTGCTGTTGAAGTTGCTGCTGTTGTTGCAACTGAAGTTCAAAACGACGTCGAGCTTGCTCTTCGATTATGTTACTCAGTTGCGCCAGAAGATATGTATTTTCATTTTGTGTGCCAGTTCCCCAGTTAGGAATTTGAGGTGGTTTCCGAAGTCCTAATATAATTAATTGGTTGTGTCTTAATTGTATTTTTTTTTATGTATGGTGGCCTTAAAAATCGTATATTAAATGCTAACTCTATATTGATAAATTGTGTGATGCTTTCTATCCTTTTTCTATTTTAATTTTTAATCTTTAACCTTTAACCTTTTAAGGACAAATTATCAAATTAAATCTATAAATAACTCCATAACTATGTACATAATATCGTGTGTAGGTGTAGGCATTGCGTATCAACAAAGTTTAACCCAAGGATTTTACTTACATACTATTCTAGAACACATACATATACCTCAAGCTAAACCTACAATTGTTTGTTTTTTTTCTTTTCGTTTAGTTAGATACCTGGTCCTACCTCCTTAATGTTTAAGATTATTTAATATTATCGGTAAAAATATATTTCGAGAAAGTATAGTATGATTGGAAGGGATATTTTTAAGGACAATACATACATTACATCTATATGACGGATACACACAATACTTTTTAAAAGAAAACATTTACCGCTTGGGAATTGTTCTTTATTTACTTTTTTTCGATTATTTTTTTTTTTTGTTTTTTTTTTATATACAACACTTTCTATGTATTTTTGCTTGCAAAATTGACTCCGCCTAAATAAACATTGTAATAAAACATAAAAGTAATAAATACAATGTTTGATCATATTGTTCTATAGAAAAACTTCTTCAGTCTTCAGGCAGATAAATGTTTTATAAAATTTATATGGATTGAGCAATACTTCTGGCCCCAGTACAAGATACAATAAATAAAAATGATTAATATTTCATTTTCGAAAAAGAGAGAAAAGCATCGGTGGTCCATATGTCAATACGGTGATCCAGAGGCGTTAGCAATGAAGCCAAAAAATGTATCATTGCAGACCGTATTTAAATTAGGTATACAATAAAATTCTTATAATTCAGACTAGACTGAGGGGAAGGTTATTCCTAATTAGAGGTAGTCTGAATGAAGGGAATTTCTTTATGGTATGAAATTTTTTCTTTGTATTTAAACATTTAATGTAGAAAATTAAAAAAAATTTATATAACGTGTACAAAAATAAATAAAAACAATTCAGTTTAAAAATAAAATCATAAAAATTAAATATTTCACAGTATAACAATTCAGTAAAAGTAAATTTAATAAGTATGTACAGTACATATACATATGTACATTATCAAAATCAGTCATTTGTTTTTGGCTGTTTTTATCTTTTTATATTATGATGGAACATAAGGATTGAACAGGTTCAGCATTATGTTATAGTAATATATTATGAAATAAGTAGCAACTATTGGATCATCCATTTCATTTCTATATTTCAGAAAAATTCCTATAATTTAGATGAATTAGAGGAAGACAACCTATAACTAAGACTAAATAAAATTAGTCTGAATTATAGGAAAGTCTGCTTTATAGGTTTCTTAATTATAGGAATTTTACTGTAGACAGAAAAGTATAGTGAGTTTCATTTACATTTAATTTTAGAGACGGTAAAATACATTAAAATGATAGAAAATCGATTGTAAAGAGATAACAGTTGGATTTATCTATATCTTATTCTAGTCTACCAAAGAAATGTAAATTTTGATGTTATCTACATATGACTTTTTCTACTTCAAATAAATATTACATAAAAATGACATGAAATTGATTATAGCGCCATACAGTAGCCTTGATTTTTTTTTTGCCTACGCAAAGTATCTCTGCAAGTCTTACTATAATTCGCATAACTCTTCTTTATAAAGATAATTTTATTTCTAGTAAAATTTTATTTACATTTTTGTTTGGCCTTATTTTTTTTTTTTTCTAACAAAATATGCAACTGGGTAGGAGGTATGTATCTACATACCCTATTTTCTAAGAATTTAACATCATTTCGTGGAAAAATAGGCTTGCAAAATATCAAGTTTAGAGTTGAATATTTTTGATAGATTTTCTCGATATTTTGTTAGAAAATCAACAAAATGTTATAAGGTAAAAAAGATGGGAAATAAAATTTAACTTCAAATAGGATTATCTTTATAAAAATATTTCAACAATTAAAGGAGTTATGCGGATTATATGTACTAAGAATTTCAGAGATACTTTAAATAGGCAAAAATAATATTTACCACACACCAGTAAAAAAACATACATTCGTCCGGAAGCTTGACCCCTATACAGGTAGAATTACCGTTTTTTGACAGTTTTTTTAACGTCAACATTTACATATTTGATTTTTCTATACATATATTGTATCTACTCCAACATACATATTTTAAACTTACTGCCAAGTTTACAGCTTTTGTTGTTAAATTAAATTATACCCTAAATAACCCTTTACAATACATACTTGTACATATGTACGTACATAAAATTTAAACATGAAAAGGTTCTCCAACAAAATTGTTAAAACTACTTATAGATATATCTTGGTATAAATAAATCGAATTATCTGAATATTCTTTATTTATAGAAAAGTAACCCTTTAAGGGTCGTCAAACTGAGGGTTAATTTTTATATAAATTTATATAGGCACCAAAAACGTTTTGAAAAAAATTCTTCCGAAACAAATTTCATTGAATTATAAATGTTAATGAGAACTTTTTTATATTTTGGTATTCAATATTCTCACCGGCCGGCCACACCAATGTGATAAATAGAATGTCTAACCTACATTTTTGGTAAAAAAAAATCCTTTACCTTACTGCCTGAAGCTCTATCTATAGAAATATAAAATGTTGCACAATTATTAATTAACTATTGTCATTTGCATAAATCTTTTAATACTGGGTCTCCTATGTGATCAAGATGTCCGTCAATTTATTATTATTGCTAGATCCTTGACTTGTTTAAATATGTACACATTTCTGGGCAAGAAGAGATTTCTAGAGAGTTCTACATATATGTATATAGTCTATCGTACTATAGTATATACTGTATTGATGGTTTTTGTAGTTTATGGTGGTTAAACAAACAATCTCATAGTGATGGCCCCCCTTGATGGGATTATTTATGTGCAATTATAATGTAAATAGAATTCCTACATAAGTACTTATGTATATATATGCTATTATGGATTACGTACTTTATGTACATATGTACGTGCAAGTATAATATTAAATATTTATTTGTTTTCTAGCTTTGGATTTTTATCGTATATAAATTGAATTTCTGATATAAAACAAGCTCTTTAGCTACAAATTATAAATAAATTCCTATTTTGTACATATTTTGTTTATGCAAATTTGTATTTCTTTTGATTATAAATATGTACGTATGCAGGTATACATAATCTGTAACTATTATAGTTAATATAATAGTTATCACGTACATATATGTATGTTTGTATGTACTTTATGTAATTAACGACAACACTATAATAATAATAGTAATACATTCTGGCTATATGATATTCTATACCTGCATAAGTACATATGTACATACAAGTACATATGTATATACACGTACAGTATTAACAACATTGAGTTCCAATTCCAATAATGTATATTTTATTATAATGTAGCTTAGATATACTACACTGTTTTTGACATGACATTTATAGAAAATTTAAACAGCGGCGTGGCGGCTTAAAGCATAGGATGCACAATCAACACCTTACTCATACAGTTTTCTTCTTCAATACAATTTTCTTATGCTTCCTTATTTATACTCAATAATAACATAGAAAAAAAAGTATCGTTTATGAATACAACAAAAAGTAAAGACTTCAATTCATAGCCATGGCTTACACCAATTTAAATACATCTAAAAGCAAACAGGAAACTTAATTAGATTGTGAAGTAACCCAATTCCCTTTCAGCCTTACCACCCTTTTCGTAAAAAGTTTTAATGTATGTACATATGTCACAGTTCTATATTGCTGTGTGATGTGGACGATAAATGCTGGAGAGTGTTTCATTTGAATATTAAGCAAACATTTTCTTATAAAAAGAAGTAGAAATGTACATTATGTAGGTATGGCAAAAAAACTACCCACGCCAAATTGAGCGAAATCAGCATATCGCCTTTGAACCTTTTCATCTGGACAAAAATTCTATGCTAGGCTAATAATAGAATGCTTGTGTCAATTAAATAAATAACCTATCCTATAGTCTCTATTAAATTGTTTGGTGTATATATTCATTTTTTTTTTGTTAATTATGTATCGCTAGATAAAGAATATCACTAAAATTTAATGTATTTTACCTGGAAAATATTCCGTCTCAGCAGAGGTTGCTGTTATACATGCTAATCCAAGAACTAGCACAATGAATGGAAACATATTTTGTTTCATTATTTTCCTTCCATATGGTGCGCCATGTTTCACATAAACACCACCTATTTCACTACAGAAAATCAATATTTTCCACAGCATACGCGTTTGAAATTTCCCAATTCTAAAAGAGATAACGAAGTTTTAGATTTTACAGAACCACAATTCCACTAAATAGGTTAAAAAAACTCAACATCAAAGCGTTTCGATTTCTTTTCTTTTTATTTACGTTAATTCGACAGGGATAATGTCCTCTAGTCGAAGAACGGACACGGTTCGTTAGCACTATATATGAAAAGACAAATTAATTAAACTTTTCTTCTTTTTATTCTTTTTTTTTTTAAATTGACCAAATGGAACACATTTTTTTTATTGGGTTTTGACGTCGTGACGTCTATTCAAGTTCTGTTTCATGAGACGTAGAACTCTATCGGGTATCTGGTGGTGGGGATCATTCAAGAAATTTATTAATGAAGGGTAGCACATGCGCTGTAAATTATATATGATTTTTATTTAGAGTATATAAGTACTAGCGTTATATGCAGCGCATTATCAACGATACATTAGGTGTAAGGCACTCCGCACTATGTACTAACTAGTACACAATACACTTTGACTTGTATATCTTATACGATGTTTTCAGTGTTAATTATTAAATTTACTTGACAAAATATTAGGAAATTCAAATATTTAACCAAAGAATTCGTTG
>JANSTT010019656.1:0-11036 GCA_026745375.1 Platyura marginata
AATTCATATTAAAATACTTGTTGTTGTAGTTGAAGTGCCAAACACTTATGATTGCATACCTAAACCAATAACATATTAATAGAAAACCGCATGCCAAAGAACAGTACGAGTATATTATGTACAAAAAAAAATAAAAAAAAAAAAAATAAGGAACACATATAATTTCTGAATAAGGAACAACAACAAAAAAGAAAGAAAAGAAAGAATGAAAATTGCGAAAAACCAACGGGAAATTTCGGTTCATATATAATACAGTGTGTCGTGATAATGCGTCTATACATTTAAAAGGAAACAATTATATATATATAGTATATATGTATATGTACGAAAAAAAGGCGACACAAATTATTTACAGGAAACAATAAAAATGTTTCTTTCGAACGTTTCAAAAAAAAAAAAAAAAAATTATCAACACGAATTTTAATATAACATTTAATGAAATTCACAAGGATACAATTTAATTTGTGCTTAAAAATTGATAATTAATAATTACTTTCTGGCAGAGAAATCGAACGATGTTGATTCGAGCGCATACGTCCGCGGGCAAATGTGGACAAAGGACGAAAACCAGCAAATAAACGTCGTCTAGTGCCTGGATCAACTGTACCAACTGGTATTGCCTGTCCGACGATTACAGGTACAGTTATTGATCCATCTGTGTATAGGTAAGGGTATATTTGTATAAATATTGTTGTATAAATATGAAAATGAAAAAGTTGATTGTTTTTCTTATAAATTTCAAAATAAATAAATCACCACGTAATTCTTGTGGTTGTCTAATGGCGACGAGGTAGAAAATTAATGAACCTCTTTCTGTTTTTCCGTATTAAAACATTAAATTATTTTTGAGTAATTTATTACCCGTATCTCCTCTCGTTTGATGAATATATATAATAATGTAATATTATAATGAAAATACGACCTGCTAATTTATGTAAATGACTTTCATAGGCATCTCTCCCTTCTGTTTTTTTTTTATTTTAATAAATAAATTAGATTGAATTTTCAAAATATAAGATTTGTCGTATACAAAAGTAAATGGAGACATGTTTCGTTTTTGGAAACATAATGAATTTGTAACTTTAGAGTTTAGACATTGTTCCAGGTGTTATTGAATATGTAGTGGTAAAAATTTTCCGTAAGAAAGTTAAAAAATTTTTTTTTCTTCGAAGTCTATAGTTTAAATGATTTTGCCATTTCTAGCACAGAAATCTTGTGGAAACCTTTGCTGGATTGTTGAATTTTCGTAAGAGTGAATATCGAATCCGTCATGCGAATAAAAAGAAAATAAAAATCAAAAATAAAACTTTTGAGGATAAAATGTTCGTATATTCTTGTATTAAAATTTCCATTAAAATCATGAGTAGGTATCTCGTGCCTAGTTTGCCCAACCAGATTTTTACCTATCACTTGTAGTGAATGGCACTTGAGTTATTTATATTTTACGTAATAAATCAAGACATTAAGTAAAATTAGTGGTGAATCAAGTAAAGTGAGAGCCTTAAGCGGCCCTGAAACTTAAGTTAGAAAAAAAAAAGTTTCAAGAAAACTATTTATTATTAACCCATATGGCAACGCCCAGCGCGCAAATCAATTATAATTCACTAACATAGGTTTAACTTATATTTACTTATAGTAAACCGTGTTATACGAGAATTTTCCTAATTTTTTTATCGTGTTAGATTGAAACAGTGTTGTAGGAGGGCTACCTGTATTTAATCTTCTCTCATACTCCTTAAATAATTTTTTACACACTTTAAAACAGAAAATGATTTTTCTCCTGACGCATTAGATAAGAAAATTGCTAAAAAAACTTTTCAATAATATTTTAACATTCGGAAATGTGCAAGACATTTCTTTGGCGGTCCGATAGATGTCTCGTGTGGTTTTTATGTTGTCCTCGTTTTCTTTAGAAATATTAAAAAAATCGTTAATTAATCTAATTTTTGTAAATATCGTTTAACTTAATTATTTGATATATACAAAAAAATGTAATTTTTCTCGAACCCTAATGCAAAGATAATTCAAGATCTTTGGTATTTTGGGGCCCTTAGTCCGATTACCGCTTAATCCGACACTGAGTAAAATTACTTTACAAAATTTTTATTTGATTTTATTTAGTAGTTCTTACCCACAACTTAAGAAAATTCTCCAAATACCTCTTGCTAATTTACGTTTTTTACATCATTGAAATTTGCCAATTCGCAATAACAAATCGTTTTCCAATCGCATTTGTTAAATAAAAACTAATTAAAAAAATATTACTAAATTACCCTACTATACTTTTCTTGTATATCCGCCCGATCGACTTAAGACAAAATATCCAATGTCAATCAATTAAATAAAACTCTGTCAATTATTGAAACTTTACCCATTAATCCCTACTACGGTTTATTGGTTTATTAAAATATGGCCAAACTGTCATTAATTTGTAGACAACATTAAGATGGATGTATCACACCAAGAAAGGAATCGCAGCAATAACCTATAAACCCTATAAAAGGAATAATAACGCGATTTGACTAATTTTAACTTTTCCAATTTTCCAAGAAAATTTGACGACAATTTATCGTTTACAATAAAAACTTTAAAAAGTAATTTGAAGGATAAGAAATTAGAAATCATGACTAAGTAGGCAGCAACATGATGTTTTTTTTCTATATAATTTAGTATTAGATACTTATAAGTAAAGTTGTATGAAAAACAAATGATTTCCTTGAGTTGAGTTGTGAATTATTAATGTAAGACGTAGACACCTTTTAAATTAGATAAGAAATATTATTGCTAAAGTTATCTGCAATACTTGTGAATATGGGGTTATTTTTTTTATACTTTTTTTTATATGCCGACAAATGAAATAGTCTATCCAATAAAAAATATATTCAATTAGAAAAGTTTATCCCAATAGAGTATCCAAAATCCAAAATAAAATTATTATCGATTTCATTCCAACTTTATATTTCAAATGTAATAAAAATGAAACCCTGGTGGGCATGTATCCCTGAAGGCAAGTAAACATTGAACATAGAATTCAGAAAGTTTGATTTTAAAAGAGAAATACGCTAATGGTTTGGTGATTTGAAATATAAAAGGTTGGCATAGTAAAATAAATGTACAGAGCAATATGGCAATATTTTTTTTTAAACAATAGACAAACCAAAATACATTTATAGTAGGTATTTGATTAAAAAGTTTGTAACTGGTGTAGAAGCTGTATATATGTTATTATATGTATCCCCATTTTGGGCGCCAGTTTTTGTTGAGAGTTTTGAGATTCAGATCTATTGAATGTGAATCCATTATAAGTAAAAATATTAAATAAAAATCAATACTGTAATAAATGAAATATATTTTGATTATAAAAATACGGCGGTTAATTTATAATATAAACCTCAAATGAATTTTAATCATTTTATTGGGTATATAATATATATGCATTAAATATATAGAGTAAATAAATTTTTAAATATGTGTTTAAACAAAACACATAAATATAATTTTAAAAGAAATGTTATCCAATGAATATTAAACAAAAGACAATAAATAGAGTAAATGAAGAAAGACGCATTGATGCAGCGAGTTTGGGGTCAGATTACACCCCGTGTATAAAGAGAGTATAGAGTTAAATCAAAACGAAGAAAATATTATAAATCAATAGAAAAAACAATTCTATATAAAGTATTGTAAATCAAGTTTAAAATTAAAACTCTAAAACGCCATTTTACCAACAACAAAAAAAAACATTGAAAAGCTTCAATGACTACAGAAGTTAAACATAATGATAATCTTATGTTGAATATCAAGTTTTATAAAAAAAGATAATTAAAAAAAAAAAAATGATAATAATAATAATAAACAAAGCTAAAACAACGTTGTTTTGTAAAATTCTGCAGCCTCTGTACTATATCTCATCTACTTTATATTGTGACAAAGAAAAATTCCAGAAAAAAAAGTTTTGTCATGCCATTTAATATAGTTGTAAATAGATGATGTGTACTTAAATGCAGACCTGAACTAGACATATCTGTCATCGGGGCCGCTAAATTATTATTTTGTGTGTTTTGACTTTGCGGCTTTAACTGTCCTCTACGTGGTAAGCGTTCAGGACACTCAGGTACATTAAGAATTGGAATATCCTGCTGTAATCCAGTTCCATTGTGCGCAGTTGTCATCTTGTCACTTGATTTGCTGGATATTTCACCAGCTTGTTTCAGTACTTGATAGATTTGATCAATGTCGGTTGGTTCTAATTAGAAATTGTTAAAAAATAATGTATATTGCTGTTTTGTTAATTGGTTGCCATACAAAATTAGCATAAAAGCATAAAATTAGATGAGGCTCTATAAATGTGTACGGGAATTTGTAATTAAAATGGCTAAGCACAACAAGTATAAGTAAGTAACTTAATTGATATAATAATGTCACAACCTAATTTATAATTGTCTATAGGAGTTAACTGTCGTGACAGCAAATTTGATCCCTCCCCTAAAGTAAATAAAAATTAAATTAAAAAAATAATTAAAAAAAATAACATAGATAAATGGTCCATGTTAGCAAAACAAAAATACTTACTCTCCTCCTCCAAATCAATTCGATTCTCAATTTCCGATGTACTTTTCTGTCGTCTGAGCAACTTCTGTTTGACTTGACATTTTGGCAGTTGCGATGCACAATCAACGTGCACATTTAATTTACAAATTCTACACCGTAGTCCTTGTCTTGTATGCCCTATATAGAGTGAGGGAGAGAAAAAAAAAACAATCTGAGACAATTGAATTACAAAAGACAATTTTTCTATTATGTTTAAATGACTTCCCTGCCGGATGAACAATGTCTTTTATATTCTCTACAATCATGTCAGTATGCATAGTAACTATATGGAAATCCTGTTTAAAATTCATGATATATTTACCTCTGAGCACTTGGGAGCACACATCGCAAGGTGTTATCTTTTTGTAGGTGTACTCTTGAAGATTGTGATGTTCATTTTCGAATAATTTTCCTGCCACAGCTGAGGGGCCATTTCTTCTGAATAATAAAACAATTTGTTACGTAGAATTCCGGAAAAAAAAATATTCTTTTTTAAATTTGATATTTAATTTTAACGAAATCATTTCAATTTCTGTATTTTAAGCCGACAAAATGAGTTAGAGTGAAAAATATCGCTTTGTATTTATATCATTTGATGAATATAAAGGTTAATTTCCATTGTATTTTATATTATTCAGTGTGAAATAATACGAACAATTCCATTACGAAATTTGCATTTCATTTACCTACCCGCTCTCATATTTTACACAAAAAAATGGGATCATTTTGAGGTTTTTGGTTTTTTCAAAATTCATGTCTCATGTCTCATGAATGTTTAAATCAAATTCTTTCTATTTTCAAGATATATGCATAAAGAAGCCGAATCATTGTATCACATGATATATGATGCATAATATGTCAAAGATATTGTAAAATATGGGATATTGATACTACATTAAATTGATAGTTAAGATTATACTCATAAAAATATTTGACCCAGATATAAATGGAGTTAACATTTAAAATGTGTTTGTAATTCACAAAAAAAGCGATGACATTGATTTATGATTAAATAAATATTGAAAAATGTAAACTACTTACATAACTGCAAATTTGCATCTGAACACTGTACTCGCAAGAACAGGAGGGGAGGGGCGTACGGTTTGTGCTATCCTATTCAAATTTAAAACGGCAACAGTTTTGCTCATAATCTTGATTTATTTACTTACAGTGCTGACAAAATAAAGCTTCCTTTTAAAGTTTACAGTATTTTTTTTTTTTTAAAGAAGGGTGTCTGAAGTCAACAACACTTAGGCCGTCTAATGGCCCATTGTATCCCTCTTTAAAGAAAACGGCTGGTTTTGATTTAGGGGGTGGGAGAAAGGGTTGTCAGACAAACATTTATGGATTCAACCAGCCTATTGTTCTTACTAACTCCAGTATGCTATGGAGGTTCAGCTCCCTTAGGTCCTCTAGATATTCAAATCTGAAGGCCTCCAGGTATCTCGCCCTTGTTCTGCTGGGCAGGAGTAGAGGAGACATAGATAAAGTTTACAGATACAGATACACTCTACCGAGTCTACCCTCGACACCCCATTAATTATCCACCCGACATCGCCCTCCCGTTATCATGCCTGATAAGCGAAACAAACAATAAAAATATCAGTTCTTGCCAACTACGTTTCCAATATCCAGGAGCATTAAACGGTTCTCTCAACGGTTTAACATCGGGGAAGTGTACCTTTTTTTGCTTCCATACTGTATACGAAACATAAAAGGAAAGCTTTGGTTTCCAAACATTTTTCGGGTTTTTTCGTGTTTTTTCTATGAATTGAAGATTTTATAACAAAAAAATGCTATAAAAATGTTGGTCACTCAGTTCGCTCGCTCGCTCATTAATACGATAATTCTAGAATACTAGAAGCTTGCACTTTTTTTTGGTCTAGGATGTTTGGTATTGTAAATATATTTTATATTTCGATAGTCTTATAACAATAGAAAGTGATAAAAAATATTAAATGTATTTGAGTTAATTTGGATGGGCGCTCCTCTATCGATTGATTAAATATAAAACTTATAAATGTCCTTGTAACTAATATATTTTTATAATATTTCTGTTCATAGAGTTATGCCAATTAAATTACTATATTTAGGTGTATAATTCTTACCATACCGATAAAATTTATAATTACATTTTCCCACCAAATGAATGACTAATACACAATTGCACTTAGTGAATATTCAAAATCCATATATAGAAGAAAAACGTCCGACCGGAAAATCTATTTATGTAAGTATGTACGTGTACGTACATATGTAATAAGTACCGAACCGACCTATGCTTTTAATGTTATTCATGTCAATTGTTTAGGGGTTAGGGAGGGAGATACATATTATACAAATATACACGAAAATAGTACCTACATATTTATTTAAATCATCAGGTACATTAATCGATTATATAGTTGAGTGATTAGTTACGTCCTATGCATACTTATTTTGAAATTGTAGATACTACATCAAAAGTAAAATTAGATTTGAAAATGATTCTCAATTGGTTTGGTTATTTTAAAATTATATTCTGTGCTTGTTGATTCGTGCATTATGTTCATTTTAAATTTAGACCATTTGACAAACGATTTGAATAATAAATTTTATAATATCTAAATTAATTTTAGAATGTGCGGTATTATGTACAATTGTGCATAAAATACAAACATGGAAAGGGTAGATTCTCCCATGATACCATCAAATGGTGTACTTGTACAACATTTTCAATTTAATTCAGTTTAATGCAGGTACACATAACATATTAAAATAGATACAAATCACAAAATTATTATCACTTTGACATTTATTTCTAAACAATTTTAAAAAAAAGTTTTTGATTTTAATGAGAAATAAAATAAAATTGGTTGAACAATGAAAACATTTTTGCAAAAAAAAAAAAAAACAAACTATGAGGGAAAGAATTTTCTGGGAATTTTTGCAACTTTTACCAAATTACCCAAGCAACAATTCAACACCGAAGTTTAAAAGAAAACTTAAAACTTGGAACATGTTTTAAAAACATTTAATTTCTATAAATTATACAGCGGTTGTTTAATCAACGTTTAAATAACCTCTTTGTAACTTCATAAAAAAATAGTTTTTATAATGTAGCAAGCACAACTTAAGTTTAAATGTCCAAACGCAGTTATAGCAAAGTTGGTGAGAAGTCTTATTAACGTTATTAGAACTCTTTTTACTTCTTGATATTTTTAACTAGAGTTGTACAACCGTTGCAATACCGTTTTTTAACTAAAATTGCTACTTTGGTATAGTGGATAATTTCATGAACAAATTTAGCATGGCCTATATATTTATATATATTTAAAATGGCGGTGTTATGTAGTATCTAGATTTATGTCTTACATTTATAAAACAAACCAATCAACATATTAGGTTCTTCTCCGACAGTCAAGCAGCGCTGAAAGTACTTGACTCCTTCAAACTTACTTCTGGGCTGATGTATGAATGCCTTCAAGCTGTGGTAAGTTTGGCAGAACTAAATACTGTTGAACTCTTATGGACATTCAGATCTGGAGGGGAACGAAAAGACTGACGAGCTAGCGAAAATCAGAACTAGCCTTCCATTGCACTCACCTGAACCTTTCCTGGGATTACCAGTTAGAGCTTGCAGATCTCTGCAAGAATAAGCCTCCAGAAAGAGTCATCTGGCATAATGGAGGGCATAATCAGGATGCAGACAAGCTAAAGCACTCATCAGAGGGCCGGATCAATCTACATCGAAATATGCACTTTCTCTACCTAGAGCTAAAGTTAAAAAATTAACAGAGTTTCTTACCGGGGACGGCCAATTTAACGCACACCTATGCAGGCTGGGGATTGTGGAACCAACCTGCAGATTTTGCGAGAAACTGCCTGAGACGGCTGAGCATTTACTGACTGCCCAATCGTATCGGGAAAGAGACAAAAACCATTTGGTAGCCATTTGGCGAACCTGTCGGAAATCCGTGTCGCATCTTGGCCAACCATCCTAGGGTTCATTGATTTCTTGGAATGGTAGTCTAGGGATTATTGAGCGCTTTAGGGCGCCCACCATTATTTTTAACTTGTTTTAGTTAATTTTGTGTTTACGTGTAGCAGGTTAAATCTGCTTCTAGGATAATGGGAAGGAGATTTGTGATTTTTAAAAAATTGTGCTACCTATAGGCCCCAAATTACGCCGACCCTGGTTATCTGTATACCTATAATATACGAAAAGGATTGCAATCCATAAATAAACGATTGTAACCTTCTATGTGTAATTTTGTTTTAGATTTTAACTGCGATTCATTTGTAGAAAATAGATTGAAAATAAATATGCGCATAAATTTATTCAAATATACCTACTCCAAAATTTCCATAATACTCAATATGTAATTTATCCAAAATGAATGCCATAAATTATAGAGATAGAAATATAATGGAGTTGGCATTGGTACAATTCAAAAGTGCTTCTGGTACATTTTATGATTCGGATTAAGGAATTTTTTTAAAGCACACATATGTGCGTTAGTACGTGACTCAGTAATCAAAAGATTTATAAATGTATATAAAAGCAATAATAAAACATCATAAATTTGAAAAAAATGCCAAGTTGTCCAAACAATATATCATTAGAGCAGTATGCAGCAACAATATTCATAGGACATTACATACTATAAAAATAAATCTTCCTTTAAGCATGTACACTGTACAGAGGTGCGTAAATTATGAGACTCAGCAATTGTTTTGTTATCTTAGATTTTATGATTTTTTGTCACAAACTAAAATTGCAAGACTGTTTTGCTATTATCAGAGCCGATTATAGATATTTGGCCGCCTGTGTAGAATTATTATTTGACCGCCCCTCTTTAATAAAAAAAAGTCGTAAATACAATACGAAAATAAAATTTTTATTATTTAACAAGAACCAGTAAAGAAGAAATAATTGGCTACATATGAGTACTTGTTTAAGTTTGGTTTGTGTCTATTTTGCCTGTACCTGAACAAATATATGTACATATATTGATTAAATAGAATATCAATGATTAAAAACCCTAGAATTGACATCAAATTTATTGCAGCGCTATAACGGTTTGTTCGTGAAACTTTTTGGTCTATAATTGAAATTTTAAATTTTTTGTTTTCTACCATTTTTGTTATATTTATTTTTATCGTAATCTAACTATTTCACGATTGATGAAATGATTGAAAACCCTAAAAATTTCATAAAATTGATTGCAGCGCCATTACGTTATGTCGTCGTCTCTATAATTGTTGTAATATTCATTTTTTCTACATTGCGACTACCTTTCGAGTAAATGATAAAAATTTGGTACAAATTGTACCACATCCTTCCCTATATTTTGTCCGATTTGCTCCAAAAAAAATATAGATCGTACTCTAGGAGTAGGACTACAAGATAAACTTCAGCCGTTTAGTCGGAATTTTGATCCTAATATAAATATTAAGGGGCGTTATGACCTCCGTACTGAAGTTAACATCATACGGGTATAAATACTTGTGAATATAGTAAAGGACACGCTCGCAGTCCCGTCCAAATTTAAAATATCTTAAAAATATAAAGATAGATAAAATTAGATAGATTTGTAGATTAGATAGATAAATAGATTTTGCTCTGTTTTTTTGTGTAAATTAAGTTCTGTGGCCACACATGTATAATAAAAGCTCATCTGCAAAATTGAAAGAAAACTTTAATTGACATTATAAGAAGTTTTTTTTCTATTGTACACATATGATACGAGTATGATATCTGTAAATGATTACATAAATAAAATGTTGTGATTTAAAAATTCTATGGATTTTAATGGTTTTTCTAGGAAATCAGTATTTAAGCCATTATTAAAAATAAAAATTCAAAATAACCAAATCAATTAAGCCGTTTGAGTTTTAAGTGTAATTCGCTAAAAAAAAAATTGGACGATGTAGAACTCGATTCTATTGAAAACTGATTTTTGGCTTAAAAGCATTTAAGCCACTATGACTCTTGGCCACAGAATTAATTATAAAGCGTAATTTACACGACTGATTGCGTCATTTCACGTTTGTCGTGTTTATGAATAATTCTACCAAACGAAATTATTGGAACCAAATTTTAGACGGTGTTATATAAGGTAATCAAAGGTGAAAGACCCACATTGTATACAACAAAAAGTTTCGCAGTCTTAGTTTGTGGCAAAAAATCATATGAGTCTAATAATTTGCACATCTCTGTAATTTACATAGGAAACAGTTTTTTTTAATTATTTATCGTTCTGTTTAGTCTCCACTCCTCCTAGTATCTTGATGATATTGTGGCGTGACATCATTACTTAATTTGTAAATTGGTTTTTTTTTACTTTGTTTTTAAATTTAATTTTTAAATCAACATTTCATTTTTAAAAAAAATAATGTTTTGATAAAAGTTTTTAACTAGTAGCATTTTGTCTAACAATCAAATTGGTTTGAAATTATTTAAA
>JANSTT010019657.1:0-11035 GCA_026745375.1 Platyura marginata
GTAGCTTGTTTATAAAAAAAGAATTATATTATAAGTGCATAGGTATATTATATAAGCTATAAAATAGTTATACGATTACTTAGAAATTTTGTAAGCTTCTAATTAAGTAAGGTCTCAGTGGACAAACTACAAGCTACGTGCTCATGTCTGTTCATCATGTTAACGGATTATTTTTAAGATCTCGCGGACCACCGGTTGGGAACCAGTGGTATAGAGAGATGGTACATATACTTATGTACCATATATACTCCCACGGTACAATTACCAAAAATATGTTTGATGTCTTTGCACGTTGCTCACCTACCACTCTACTATGAATATAAATAAGTTTACCTGTGCAAAAATGTATGCTTCGTTTCTCATTTTTGGTGGAGGATATAAATCAACAAAGTTTTCTGTATACATAATACCTGCATATACATATATATATTTATACACATATATACATAGGTAGTACTTTACCCTCAGTTCCATATATAAATGAAATTTGCGATATAGCGAAACTTAAACAGCATCTCCAAAAATAGCAAGATGAATTGTCTGGTGAGCAATTTGAGTACCAAACGTTACGGAAAAAATATCCCAAAATATGTTTAAAACTTACTTATGATGAATTAACATGGTAAGTTTATTAGTCTCATGTGCTTTGCTTCACAACAGTTAGTATGTCTGTAATTTTATATTTTTTTTTTTTTTTGAAAATATAAGCATTAAATGGGGTTGGTAGTCATAAGTGGCCGTTTTGTTTTAATTTAAAATTTCTAGTGAAAATTTCAAAAACATAAACTTCAATGCTAAAAGAAAAAGAACACCCACCACCAACCACTATTAAAATAGAAAACTAAATTAAACTTCAGGTAGGTAGGTAGGTAGGTAGAGGTAGGTAGGCAGTTATATATACATAACTAATTTTATCCTTTATACATTGAGTAGCTTAATATTCCTCTGTGCTGCATGCTACCGGCAGATTTTATTTTAACAATTTTTTTCTTTAAAATTTTATATTTTATTAAATACAGGGAACCCTCGTATAAACGCGGTACTTCTATGACGTATCAAGTTTTTATCGACTGCGTTTAGAATCAGTCGAATGATTGTAAAACAATCCTGAAAGTTCAATGCCTGAAAGTTCAATTGAAAACCATTTAAATTCAACGCAACAACTGACAGTTGAATTTTTTTAAACGAAGTGTTTTTTAGCATTGAAAAAATGGCGTTTTTATTAAATTTGAAACATAACCGTAGTTTTTGTTTTGGGTTCCTTGTCTCGTATAACCCCAATTTGTATAACGCGGCATTTTTGTGGAACCTAACCTCCGCCCTTCGCGTTATACGAGGGTTACCTGTATACGTAATTTGTAGGTAGTACATAGTACACTTATTATGTACTTATTTGTTTGGTATATGTATAATGTGTGTATATGCAGTAAATTCAAAGGTAGAATTTTCCTACTAAACTTCCGTATAGAATATTATGGCTTTTCTCGACTGCTACGTATTTGGTATCACGTAAAAAACCAAATACGAGAAATTATGTGTTTTTCTCATTCTTTTATTTACATATATAGAAAACGACCAAATGAAAAATGAGAAAATGGTTTATGAGAGTAATGTTATTTGATGATGATGCAAGGTAATCCGCCTCCAAAAAAAATCGATCACAACGCCTCGGTCTTCTATTCGAATGGGCCTTTTATACGATAAATTATTTTTATTTTAAAAATTATAATTTTTTGCGTTCTCTCGAATACAAGGCAATTGTGTTCGAATTTCCACTCCTCATACCTCACTCTTATACATTTTTTTTTTAATTATAAGAATTGTTTTGCCATTGCTAAGAAAGAGCAAGGACGTTGATATATTTTTTGAATATTGGTTAAAATGTTAGTTGAAAATGAATAAAACACAAAAAAAAACTTGAAGCCATCGATGAAAGATATTTTTGCTCTTAAATTTTTTTTTTTGAATAATTCACAAATTATAACTTTTCTTTGATTTAATGAAATTTGATTTAAATACAACCAATAATTTTACCCCTTTTAAACTAAAAAAAAAACTGATTACTTCACCTTTAAAAACAATAAATTGAGAAGCTTACTTTTAACACTTTCATAATTCCCATCGTCACCCCACCATTGTGCTGAATAGAACATACCCCAAAAAATACCGAAAAAAAGGTTTTTTTTTTAATTTTATAAACGTTAATTAGAAAAGAAGAAAAGAAAATTAAAAATTCGGTATGAACTGTACCTATGTGTATATAGCAAATTTAAACTTTGCCATGGCTATTAATCAAAACGAAATTAGAAAGTTAGACTTTCCAATCTATGTAATTTTGATTGCCATTTCCGGGTTGTTCTTTAATGAAAAAGAATTGCCTCTACATCTACATATATACTCGATATAGGACCAATGTATATTGTAGGTACATACATACATACATACATAGATATAGTATGGTATGGTATACTTTTTATATTTAGAACTTTTGCAAAATTATATTCGAGGTTAATCAATATTTTGTTGGTGAAAGTAAAATTTAACCCTAGAGGTTACTCATTCATTCAGTTTATTCAATTATAAATCGAGGTAGCTATAATATCTATGTAGGTATGTTCAAATTTATGTGTTTATGAATAGTACAGCATACAACAATAGACATATCATATATCCAATGCCATGTTTACATATTAATTTTCTAATTAATTTGATTATTGAAGTTAGTAGCCATTGTTTCAAACATTTATACATAAGTAATGGGCCTTTGAGGAATTATAATAGGCAAAATGTGTATGATAAAGCAAGTCGATTTTAAGATGTCATCGGGTATATTTTTTGTAATAATATAAAATACCAGGTGTACATGATTTTTACGAAATTAAAGGTGAACAATTGGTGATTTATATCATTTTTTTAATATTACTGGGTTAAAATAATTGTATGGCTGTCTGTAACATTTGCTACTCGATTTTTTGGGATATGTGCATTTTTGAGAAATTCACAGGCTTTTTGAATCGCCAATACTTCTGCTTGAAAACACTTGATGTATTTGGTAGTCTATATGACTTCTCTATTTTGTAGAGTTTGGAGATAGGTTTTTTGCACCAACTCCACTGTCTATTTTAGAACCGTCTATCAATAGTACCAAACTGAATTCTTTCAGCGGTTTTTTCTCCTTCCAGTCTTCCCTAGCCGGAAAGTCAATTTTGAATTTTTTCTCTATTTCAAGTTTTGGAGTTATATAATCCGTCGATGTGGTGGTTATTGTTTCACGTAGATGCCGAAGAATATTATTGAAATTATGTCCTAACAATAGTTCTTTTGTTGCACATTCAAATTTTTAATCGTTTCATTAAAAAGTTACAAAGTCAAAATGTCTACATTATTAAAATTTAAAATTTTCAAAAATATATTTTGAACCCAAACAGTGAATGATTTTCAAACAGATATCCTTTTGAAAGATAATTCTAATTCTAAATGGGGGGAAAAATAGATTATTAAAAAGTAAGATTTCATAAAATTTTGCGCTTTGATTATTATAATTGCGTTTCCGCCATTTATTGAACTCCAAAAAAAAAAAAAAATCAATAAAATCTCTCTGGCTTAGTGCACTGCACACTAAGATGCACGCAACTAATCTTTGGAGCACTAAAAAAAACTACAAATATTAATAAATCTTACCTGTTGGCGGAATAAAAGCAAAAATAATTTTCCAAAATATTGTTAAGAAATGCATTATATAATCTGAGCAACTTGGCGATGGTTCCTCATCATCATCAGCATTGGAAGCACTATCATCTCCTGAAAATAAAATATTGTTAGTTTACTTAGCTGTATGAGGGTAGTTTTTGTATTTCAAAAATGTTTCTTTCAAATAACATTTAGAAAGAAAAAGTGTAAAAAGTTTTCTTCGTCTGACTTCTTAAATTTTTGACATTAACCACCCAACGTACGCAATTTTCGTCCTAGAAAAACCGTCTTTCCTTTTGAAGATTTAAATTGATTATAGAGAGAGATACTATATAATGGTTTGGTTACTAGGCTGTGACGTGTTGATATATGATTATAGAAGACAAAAAAAAGAACAAAAAAAAACCAGTTAAATCTATTCTTTTTCCTTAATATAAACCAATTAGGGTGGAAAAATCATTACCCCTCTCAAAAGACTTTTTGATTTATTTTTGTAGAGGAAGAAAATGTCTTTCTCTTTAATCATAAAGTATAAATCAAATTTTCGATTTTGACAAAAAAATCGATTTACCCAATTTTTCATGGCAAAAAGTTAAAGTATGCCCTTCGTACTGTAATATCCAATAATATAACAGGGAAAATATTATTCAATTCATTTTCCTTGTTATTTATTACTTTCTACTTATAATAAAGAAACACTCGCTCACATTTATTATATTTATGGAAATTGCTCTGATGATATGCCTTTTTTGTCAAAACAATAATGGATATTTTGGGATGCTAAGATGATCCTGGTATCATCATTTTTGACACGGTTTTCCTGTCATCTAATATTGCAGCACATTTATATGACTTATTGCTAAAAGGGATTTTTTTTTTTTATTTTATATTAAAAGTTGTTGTAATATTTTATATTATGACTTTGTCTTGACTATGAAGACAATGATTGCTATATGTATGTAATGTAATTCAGAGGATAATACACTTGTTGATTAGTGTTAGAACATAAAACATTATAAGAAGTGATTTGAAGTTACGGGTATATTAATGAAGAAATTATGGCGATGCTTTATGAAAATAAGAAATATTAATTTATTAATTAGAATCAATATAGAAAGAAAATTAGGAGCCCATCTAAAATTGGGAATAATATTTTACCATTAATTAACTGTGATCTATAGAAGTTGAGATTATTCACAATATTAACTTCTATTTTTAGAATTAAATATGTAGGCTAGCTAGCAGCTGGCAATAGAAAGTCGTTGGAGTCTTTGAGTGGTTTGTATAGGGAGAATAAAGTTACAGCTATAAGACTGAGCCTTGCGGTACTCCGGCGTTGATTAAATGTTAGTTTAATAAGAAATTGTCTAGAAAGGATGATTAATAACGAAAATGTTAAAAAAATAGTGTAGTTGTGGTCGGTGAAGAGTTTCCCATCAAAAAGTCATTTTCGTCAAAATTGTAGATAGACAGTTTTGAATATAAGCCCTCGATATAATTTTCCAGAATGTAGGAAATTTCCAATGGAAATTGGCGAAATAAGAAAAATTCAACAACGCTATTTTTGTCCTCGGAATGGCATTAATTAGGGCCTATAGTTGAGGTTCAATTATCATATTAGATTTTTGTGTGACCATCAAATCAGTGGAAAAGCTGCAGAAGTCAGTGTCGTTTGTAATTAAGAATTCGGAGCAAATTCGGCAAGCAACTGATTTGACAATCGGTTGGGTCTACGTCCCGGAAACATTCGAGAGTGCAATCTCGATCAAAAACCACAACAACAGACTCGGCAATGCATCAGCCGACACCGTTCTACAATTCGTCCAATTGTTTTTTCGATTAAGAAGCAGTGCTTTCTGGCCTCATTGCTTCTAATTCTACAAGAGCCATTTTGTCACAGCTTAGATCTGGTTGGTCACACATTCTGCGTAACTACCAATTCAAGATCAACCTGATAGAAAACGAGATGTGTCCTGACTGTAATATAGCTGTGCATGACGTGCAACACCTCTTTGATTGCCCTTAGAAACCGACTCACCTGACAACATTGGATCTATGGCTAAAACCACGTGAAGTCGCGATGTTCCTGGACCTGGAAATCACCTAACCCAAAGAAAATAATGACGAAACAACGGTGTTGACAGATAGCAAAGTCGCTAAAACAACAACAACAATCGGTATTAATTGATGACTTATAAAAATAAGATTTCCGTTGTCGAAGAAAGACAAGAACGACAAATATTTGTGCTTTAAGCAACATAAATTAACTTTTAAATGAAACTATGTACATATTTCCAAAACATTTCATCCGTAAAAATGTTTCTTAGCGATTTTTCATACTGCAAATTTTACAGTCAAACTTTTAAAAGGTATTGCCTTCATAACAATAGAATGCATTTGCCCTTCTTTGTGCTTATTCAAATGCAGTTCTGTATTTATTTAAACTTTTTTCTTTTTATCAAAATAACATTAGGGGAAGATTTGCATATTTTCATAAAAATCATCGAATCCATTGAATATTTTTCAAGTGAAGTGTATTGACTTTACATCTTGTAGGTTATATAATGGCAGGCATCGGAAAATTGCATACATACATAACGTGTATGCTTGGATTTGTAGATTTTCTTTTTTGGAAATATTTCCTTTAAGTTAAAAGTAAAATAAATTTGATGCCATTTCCGCCTATGTACATAGAAATATCAGTCAAGCATGAAGAAGAATAAGAAGAAGTAGAAGTAGAGTAGAATTTGTTTTTTTTTTGGTATTAAAAGTTTTTAATCTTAAAATGTTCAAAATGCAATAATGCACTAGAGATTGTTACTTTTAAGTTTCAGCAAAACTTTAAGCTTTAAATATTAAAAAGTTTTATTTGTTTGATGTCTGTATATATATTTTATAGATGAAGTTGGTATACAAATTAAAAAATTAAATCAAAAATTAATCAAATTTAATTGCCTAAGTTCCTAACAATTTTTAACGCGTTCAACAAAATTCCAAAGTCAAAATGTATTGTTAATTAGGGAAATTTTTCTTTTCCGATTTTTTTTGTGTTTTAATAATGATCTCTCTATAACTTTAGTTAAGTCACCTATCGATTTTGTCTTTATTCCATCCAACATTTGCCAAAGTTTTACTGCCCCACAGCAATTTCATAATTCATTGGTTTTCTAATGAACGTCCCTAAATTCTCTGTTAAATTTTTCCGTATATATATATAGATATATATTATAACCACACTTTTCCTCGAAAAGAAAAAAAAAAGAAAAGAAAAACAGAGATTCGTTGGACTTTTTTATAGAGCAGATATTTTAGGTATATAATAATAAAATATTAGACTGTTTTTGTTTGGATGGCTGGTTGGTTGGTTGGTTGGTTGGTTGTCTTTTATGGAATTTCTAATTACAAAAAGGGCCAACAAATTCTATTTAAGTATAAGTATGTATAAAGGGAAGAACAAAAGCTTCTTATGTATGTATGTATAGTATGTTATCTACATTTATATATCATAAAGTTTATTTATATACCTGGGCTGACTGTGATGGCCTCGCAAAATTGCTCTTTCCAGGAAGATGTGCCGATAAGTAAGGAAGCATTTGCTCTTTGTACTAATTTATCTACAGTATTCTGAAACAAAGTAAATATATTATTTATTAAAAATTCATTGAGGAATTTGTTCTGAATTGTTGGGTTTTTGGTTGTTTTTTTTTTTTTTTTGGATTTTTTATCATTGTCTTTGGTATTTCTGTTAAATGTGTACAGAATTAGACGTATCGAAAGCCTTAAAGATTAATTTCGTTTTTACTTGTGCTAGTAATAATGGTTTGAGTTCAGTGGCGGCTCGTGAGAATTATTGATCCTATTTCCTATCATGGTTCAACAAATTTTTGGAAAATTTTTAATTGAAGCAAATGAAAAACCATTTGAGGGTTTGTATTTTTGGCGGTTTTTTTTTTAGAAAAGTGACAATTTGGAACTTTTTTAGTTAGTGAGTTAGTAGTGGTGGAGATCTTGCGCCTCGCACAGACCATCTAGGGTCGATAGTGTTACCACTTGCAGTTGCCTATGTCGCCCTACTGCGATTTGAGGATTGTGCTCCTCGAATTCGAGTGCACCTGTTTCCACTGCGAATCCAAATCTTAATAATAATGAAGTGATTTTGAATTTGTTTTAACATTTTTATATTATTTTAAATTTCCAGCATTTTTGACAAATAACATTTTTGGAAAAATGTCCATATATTTTAAACATGAAACTAAAAAAAAATAAAATAAAAATTCAACTAAATTTGGTCAACGAAATATTTTTTATGTTTTTAGTGCATTAAGACATTTTTAATAAATTAACCCTTTAAAAGCACCGTTTTCAGTGGTCCTCTACGTACCCATAATATAATTATACCCACTCATAATTCGCAAGTGATGAACACCTCCTTCTTTGTCAGTGGGGTCGTTCAGTGAAATCCTTTACGTATTCATATTAAATATTATATCACATTTTCGGCGTTTAGAAGAGGTAGTTTGGACTTTTTTGCGAGATAAAACGATCACACTAAAATATATAGTTTTATTATTACCCTATAGAATGTAATAGGTAAGTGCAATAAATTGTTTTTTCTATTTATTCGTTTTGAACTTTAATTTTGCCTTGGGTCTTTTGTTTTGATTATGATTAAATGAAATTCAATGGAAACTAAATTATTTGTAAAACATGAACAGCGTTGTCACGATAACATTTCGCCACTGCTAACTGTCCTGATATCAGAATTTCTAATCTTATATTTGAAAATCTTTTTGAGAATATTAAACTAAATATTAATTTCAAATATATTCAAACTCAATTTAACATTTTATGTATGATTTTATTGCCAAAATAAATTCCATTTAAATTGTGAAAATTCGGTTGTTCTGATGGATCTTTTATGTACATGTTGTTACAATCTCTTTTCTAGAGTACTTCCGCAATCAATAAAAAAAAAACATTTTTCCGTAGTCAATTTCTTGAATTCTATATGCTCGTAAGGCTGTGGAATTTACATAAAAACTGAAATTTATTCAGGAAATATAACGATAATACTGATTGTCGCGGCGCGTATTTTTTATGCGCTCAACAAAATAGTCCACTCCCCTATTTTTAATTGGAATATCAAATATAATTTTGTGAGTTTTATTGAATATAAGATTGACACGCAACAAACTTGTAATTGATGATATCTGCCTAGTAGGTCATTTGGAAAATTTCATTTTTCTACTATTTTAGAACTTAACATATAAATGTTAATGAACGTTTAACTTCTACAGTTTTCCCTCGAAAAAAAGCCAGCTAGGTATTGTATTCGAAAAAAACTAAACAAATTTTGCTGATCACTTCTTTACCACTGACCTATCAATGACGTTTATAAAGTGATTTATAAGAACTTTATGAAGTTCATAGGCCTTTTATGTTTTTTTAGCTCTCTCGAATAGGTTTATTTATCGAGGGAAGACTGTATATACTGAGAGGTATTTCTATTCCAGAAAAAGAAGAAAGTATCTTTTTTGGGTATATTATGATTGAATTGAGTTCAGGTGGTTCGATTCCACCACTCAATTTGTAAGTAGCCTTTCATAGGACATTTATATTCTATGATTTTTTTCGTTCTCTCAAATAGGTCTATTTTTCGAGGGAAGAGTGTAGTCTTTGTAGTGGTAGAGGTATTTTTATTCCTTTCTTGGGTATATTATGATTGAATTGAGTTCGGGTGGTGGTTCGGTTTCACCACACAATTTGTAAGTGAAATGCTAGTAAAAAAAATGTTATGTGAAGTTGAACAGTGTTTCATTAGACAAAAAGGTGTAAAATATGCGAGTTAATGGCACACAAAAATTAAAAGCTCTGTAAAATCGGTTCTTGAAGTGATAATTTCAAGATATTTGGTGAAAATAAAACTTTTTGGTCATAGATTAATTCAAACATTACTTTTGTGTCATCTACGCTAGACTCTCTATTCTGTATGTGACATCTATAGAATCACCTGGCTATAAACAATCAGTGACTAATAAAATGTCTATAATAGGAATTTATTTCGCTCCTTAAGGACAAATGACAAAAAGTGATGATTAAATATTGAAGCTTAAGTGTTTAAAAGAGGGATGTCTAAAGGGCCCATATATAGAGGCCTAAGGAATTTCGGGCGCCTTAGGAAGCCCGCCCTCACAATAACTAAACTAACTAAGTGTCCAGATACAATAAACACAGATTTTTTTTCTTTTTTCACATAGATTTCACATAAAAAGTAGAACATGTACGACACAACACTGAAAAAGGTGTTTGTTGAATGGAACTCATTTGGTTTCTTGTTTTTCTTACTACTCGTATGCGGTTTTGCTCAACATTAAGCAATCCTAAATTATTTAGGTGATAATTTGTTAAAAACTCATTAGTCACGTACTTATATAAGGTAAAAATGTTTACCTACCTACTATGTATACCCGGAGCAAAATAAAAACAAAACATTTTCTGGCTAAATTTCCTGTACCATAAAATACCAATGATGGTGTATTAATGTTATACAGAATTTCAAGTATGGTTCCAAATTACTCTGCTGAAGCACACAGAACATTTATTATTCAACGGTTTGTGTTTCTATATGTTCATTTTGTATATGCCTTATCTGCATAATGAATGTTTTTGATGCTTTTCCATATTTATTTCTACGATTAAGGGAAGGGTTTCACATTGATCTAACGATTTCTGGAAGGACGGAGAACTCCAGCTAATTTTGTATAATTATTGGTGTTCTCCGTATATTCGTATGTATCGTATATTGTATATATAGTAGCATTCATACGATTTGAAATTGAAATAAAAGCAGCTAAAGTGTTTAAATGGTTACACATTGGCGCCCAACGATGGATTCATTCATATAGACTTAATTATTCGCTTAAATTTTGAGAGTTATGATTTTCGAAAATTTGATCGAAATTTGTAAATTCAAGAGCACTTTCAAGGTTGGTGCAGAACTAAACGTAAAAGTTCACAGTACTGCTTAAAAAGCATCCCTTGAACTGTTAACATTGATTTCACTCGATAGAGAATGCAATAGAATACACAATAGTGACGTTTCACGTTGACGGTTTTTATATCATTTCAAGTCATTTAGACTCAGGATTTTTGATTTTGATAAAACTTGGTGAATTTGTAACTTTAAGCCAAGTGTCCATCAATTAAAACATTTTTTTCTTCATTTTTTTCAAAATCTTGAGTAAATTATCTTTAGTTTAAGATATAAATAGGTGCGTTTTCGTGGGATTCGTAGACTGAGTTTGGTGTTACGATCGACCGATTTTTTTTTTTTTACGTTGGTACC
>JANSTT010019658.1:0-11031 GCA_026745375.1 Platyura marginata
AATTTCACGAGAAAGACAATGGTGTTGAAATTTTTTTTCTACGATGAGTATTAAGGGGCGTTACAAACTCCGTACCATACGAGTATAAAAATATTTCGACCGTGTTGCGAGAATACCGCATTATAGGAGGCCTACCTGTATGTATGTATCTATCTATATATGTATGTAGTTTGGACCAAAAAGATTACTACAAAATATCAATCCAAAGACGAAGCTGTTTTCGGATTTAAGAGATAAAATTTAAAAAAAAAATCACAATTTCCTAATATTTATCGTTTAATAGTACATATTTTGTTTGTTTGTTTTAATTTTACATCAATAATTAATAATAATCATAATGATCATAATAATAATAATACATAATATTATAACATTGAATATAGAATATAAATATTTTCATTACTTTAACATAGACTGTGTTCATCCAATATATATAATAATTATATGATCTCTTAAATATTATGTTATATATTTATGTAGAAAAAGGAGAGAAAAAAGAAAAAAAAAAGCGTAGTACTGTGTTGTCTATTATTTTTGTTGTAATTATTCGGTTTTATAGATATTTATTTAGAACTAATGTGTTTATTTTTATTTATTGTATTTTTTGTATTTAATAGTTATTAGTCAATTGATAACATTATTTTTCATTTTTTTTTTCATCATTTGTGTATATAAATATAAATAAACGTGTAAATATAATATATTAAATATGAAAACATATTATTTTTTATTTTTTTTTTAATTATTATTTGATAATAAGTAAGTACGGATGCAAAATGTCTAAACAATTTTTGCTAACAAAATCACAACAATTTTTTTTTCTCTAAGTATAAATTTAATTTTAAAAATTATTTTGCACTTATAATTTATATAAATATTTATGTTTTTAATAAAATAGAATTTTCTTTTTTTTTTAATATAGAAAAATACTGATTTTCTTTTTTTTATTTTTTTTTAAATTTATTTGTTTATTGTTATTTTCTTATTTGTTATAATTTTCAATTTTTTTCTTGTAAAATGGCTTTTACCGTGATGTTTTGTACATGTCTGTCCGGGTTTTTGGGACACGCGTGCTGAATCTAGAGGATTTTACATACAAATCTTGTTTTTTTTTTCGTTTAAACCATTTTTTGAACATAACATCCATGAAGAAAGTAAGACTGTTCCAACACACTATCATCTACAACCATACATTTGAGGCGCATCATTTTCGGTTTTTAATACAATTCTCATTCACTGTGTGGAATTTGAAATTGCCAAAAAAAAAAACAAAACAAAACAAACTTTCCGAATTGTACGTTCTTAGACCATAATATAAAATAGTGGGGGGTTATTTGATCAATAATTTTTGACTTATACTTAGCTGAAAAAATAAATGAAAGAATGGAATTTATATTTTTTTGACATTTGGAATATTGTAATGTGTATACTTACAAGGAGGCACAGAATTTGTGCTTAAAAATAATCCACCAGCAAACAGGATCTTTTCTTAGTCACTCATGTTAATTGAACTGGTTTTTTTTTATGTTTGAGCATTTGAATGGCAACTTTTTTTTAAAGGCTCATTTAAAATTTCTCACATAATGCAATTTTATTAATCTATGTATCTATGTAATCTATGAAACTGGATATACAGTATATTGAAAGTAAGACATAAAATAAGCTGAATATTTTGTGATTGTACGATTTTAATGCTATCGCCAGAAATTGACGGGTCCGACAAACCGTAAACATTATAATTGTAGACAATTATGATGTTTTTATATCCGGTAAATTATAATGAATGTTCATCTTCTTTTTTTTTTGATTATGTAAAGTTCACTTAGGTTCAGTAATCTTCCTTAAAAACGTTTACGCATCTTTTTATTTGCATACCTACGTATAATAAAAATATTGACTGACCAATTAGGGTCTTACTATGCATTATTTTGATAATTACTTCTTTGAGATATTTCGGATTTAATCAATAAATAGTTTAAAACTCGATTTGAATCCAGGAGCATTTGGCCATTTTTTCTCTATTAGTTTAGAGATTTTTTTATTTGTTAGTTAGCCAACATGTATTCGGACATCACTGGAATCACTATCGATAGTTTTCCTCCTCTATTATTTTTGTTTCTTGTATTTCTCACTTCATACATTCTTATTCTTGAATTATTATTTAAAAAAAAAAAATCCCTCCCACACAACACATTCATGTAACCCCCTCCCACACATTAACCATCACAGACATTAAATGTTATTATATTTATGCTTATAGCCATTTTTAACAAATACAATATTCAATTAACATTGCTTCTTGTATCATATTGTATAATATAAATAAAAAATATATCGTTTTTTTTTCTTCTTATCAATCAAACACAACTTACAACTACTAAAAAGGAAATATTTTTAAAAAAATAGCTGAAACAGAAACAAGAAAATTAAAAAAAAAGAAACTTAAAAACGAAAATTATTTGTTTAAAACTAACAGAGAAAAATATTTAATTTTATTTTTTAAATATTGGAACTTTTGTGTCTATATAATAGTAATGGGACATTTAGATGTCATTTATTACTTCTTTTTTTTTTTAAATCATTAAAAACGAAATACTTTTTGCATACATAAAATGTATAAAAAGTAAAAAAAAATTACACTTATTTATTATGCAATGCATCACAGGCTTCTAAATTCTAGTTTTTTTTTCTCATTTTTATATAGATAAGGGTTACTATAGTTATAGTTAATATTAATTTTATATATTTTTGTGGTTTTTTTTTTTGTTTAAGATTTTTAAGAAATTTATAAAAAAATTATCTTCTACGTTTGAACTACGTTTTTATTGTGTATAAATGTTTTTTTTAGATAAGTTAAAATACTCTTAGGTACACATTTTAATGTTTTTTTTTATATTTATTTAGTTATGTTTAATTAGAGATGAAAAAGTGATAGTAAGCATTTCCGATGTTCAGACTTTTGTAGATGTGTTTGCAATGGAACTGATGGAATTTCTAACAGTGTAAAATTGAATTTTTTTTACAAATTCAAAATTTAAGCACACAACTTCGGAAAAAATCACGATTCAGACGAATTTTGCTTTGCATGTGGCGCAATGATTAAAATTTAAATTTTCTGATTTACCATACAAAATGTATAAACGAAATAAACAAACAAAATCTGCACAAATAGTATAGTCAGTTTAACTGATAAACAAAATATCCACATAGAGATTGTAGCGCCTTAACGGTTAGGTTTTGTATGTAACTCTTATGTCTACTAAAGAAATGTTAACTTTTTTTATTATCTATAACTTTTTTTTCCTATTCCTAATCAATTTTAAATAAAATTAGAAAATGTGATTAATTAATACAAAAATTAGGTACATTCAGTAATATATTTATTAGGTATTACCCATCCCCTTCCTACCCAATACCACATCTCCTTTGAATTTGAATCTACACATATTAATAAGAAGCTTCCGAATCGGACCGACCAAATGGCTCAGTGAATCGAGTGGTGGCCTTTGGAGCGGGAGGTTCCGAATTCAAATCCGACTGGGGTGAAACATGAAAATGTTTTTCTCTGGTATCTTGAGATGAATCTAAGGGTGAGGTTGAATGGCATTTAAAAAACGCCTAAATAATTGCATTATATCAAGAATGGAAATGCTTAAAAGTGTCAGTGAAATGGCGAACATTTGTAAGGTTTCATAAAGAAAATACCTCAAGGCTGGATTTTCACAAAAAGAGATTGTCATATCAACTAAAATAAATGTAAGAAGAGGTACAGTAAAAAACGTGGAATAGCTATGGACCCAAATGGTTGTCTATGCTGAAGGCGCCACCACCATACTCACCGAAGTTTCTTTTAGTTTGTTCATGCTAAATAATTTAAAATAGAATAAAAATCACAGAAAAAAAATTTAGAATGGACAGGGTAGGAATACATATGTCCATAAAAGAGCAAAATGAGACAAATTTGAACCAAACATAAAGCGTTTTTTTTACATATGGGCCCCCGCCATGGCGAAAGGGTTAAGGCGCCGCTACTTAACCTAAGCTTGGTCGGAGTTGTAATATATGTAGGCGTACTTCACCTAAATTGACACAACCAACACAATAGAAGAATAGAGAATAGAATAATGAAAAGATTAAATGAAGAATTAATTGAAGAATAAAGGAGCAATTCTTGATCTTACAAAATCGTCCAATGTCTTTTCAGTTTTATGAAATCTTGTAAGAAATGGCCAGTAAAAAATTGGCCATAATGTCCTTAAATTTTCCATGTGATCCCTACATTTCCTCCTATTTTGTCTCAATTCTCAGGTTTTTTTTTTTATACACCCTCGATCTTACAAAGTTTGCAAACCTTTAATCGGGAAAAATGGTTAAATTGAAATGAACAATTTTTCCTGCAATTTCATCTAAAAGGAGGGGCAATAAAAGCAAGACCAATTGAACTGTTTAGGATTTAAAAAAAAAGCCACCAAAACCAGATAAATCGAATCGATAGGCTTCAGTGGTGTAAGTCTTATAATAAAATTTTACTGCATATTCATGATAGACATCTAACAATAAAAATTTTTAAGTTTAGAAATGAAAACGTAAAACATTTGTTCCATTACAAACCATCTACACCCTTTATAAGGATCAATCAAAAAGTGCACTCAAATAACAACAGGAACAAAGCCTAAAAAATTTCTTTTGATATATAAAACAAATTTTTTATAAAAATTTGCTATTTCATATTGCTTTGCATGATGAAATTGTCAAATAAATAATAAAAGGCCCAAGCCGCTGTAAAAATGTAAAAATGTTAAAAACAAATTATAAATCAACAGAAATTAAATTCACTGTCGACGACTACGTTTTGCATAGTTAACCGACCCAGACATAGGTCGGCCTTTTTTACCACCTACCTGTACTTGTGACTGAGCTGTCACCTGCAAAGATATGGCATGTGTGTTCAGCTTTTCTGCCAACAATAAATCCCTGATTCCTTTCATCTTACGACTGTAGAGCGTAATAACTGGCCGTTTTGGTAAAACAATTTCTTCCTGTTGATGAAATATCGGTGGATCTGCTTTTTCAATGACTTTGTCATTCGTTTCAATTTTCTTTTCTTTCTCTTTTTCACACAGAACCGATGGTTCACCTTCTTCATTGGGCTTGGCCTCTACTACTTTTTCTTTGTCATTCACTTTTTCTTTCTCGACCGATGTTTGTTCATGTTGATCGGCAAACGGTTGTCCACCGCCTTGCAAAAGAAAGTCTGGATTTAAAATTTTCTCGCCGCACGCTGCTGTTAACGCTTCGAGCGTTGAAATGACAGCTTCCTTATTCGGTTTTTCCTCTGGTTTGACCTCTGCTGTTGTAACATTATTGTTGCTTTCACCTTCGGTGAATTTTGTGACATCTTCATCATCTCTAGCAACATTTATAATCACCTGTGAACGTATATCACAATCAAATCGCGATATTGTTGTAACTAGTGGTTTGGCCCAGCCAATGTGAAGTATAGGAGTTTGACTCCCTTCTTCCCATTGACAAATACCATCGTAAAACCTAAAACAAACAAAAACACAGAATAAATACACAAATTAGTGAATTCCCGTAAATTGCCCTCTACCTCAATAGATTCGCAAAACACTGTGGATCCCTCAAAACACTTTTAGCTGAATGGCCTGAACTTTCCGTTTTCATTACCAGAGGAATAAGTTCATTTGCAATATCCAGGAATTCTTTGTAAATTTCCTCATCATCTCGAGAATAATTATAGAGACGAATCACATCGCCAGCATCTGCCCATGAGCTAAAAGCTTTCTTGTACATATTCTGACGATAGTAGTAACCACCTTGATATGTGTACGGATACACATGATGATTTTTGTAGTAAGTCTTTGATGATTTTACCGATTCACGATACAAATCTTCACAGGTAGGTCGTCCGGATGTAGCCGAAACTTCTTCCAACTCACCCAAACAACCCAATCCCATAGGATATTTTTGTAAATGCTGCAAATCGTACAACAGCCATAGAAGTCTCTGTTGCAATTCAGCCACTTCCAAACAAGCACTTGTCATATTCAATGATGGATTTATAGATGACACAATTGCAGCCACTTCCATATATCTGTTACACACTACTGGATTACCGGATAAATATAACCAGGAATGTGATTCATATCCAGCCGTAACCGGTTGTCCCCGTTTATCTTCAGTTCCCTTTCCATGCCAAGTAACCTCAATTGTATCTGTTCCTGATTGACCAAACACAACCCATGCATGATCTTCAGATATGGCCAAATGTACGTCGACATATCCCAATACTTGACAACCAGCGACAACAGCTAATGCCACACCAAAACAATCCAGTTTACTTCCCGCCAAATAGCTGTACAAGCTTTGTAAATGTGAACGATCTCTGTACGTACTTCGTATCAATGAATTCCATATGACATCGGAGACTTTCTTGATAAGTTCCCGAGATGCGTATACCGTCTTTGACTTAGAATGTTTATTGGTTTCGACTACCGACAGGATTGTTTTAAATTTTTCATACAATTCTTGTACTTTCTCCAGATGCACCACTGGAAAATTACTTAACACATCGGCGGCATGTGTTTGGCTTGAGGATTCCGGTGGAACAACGCACTTGCTTGTCAAAGTATTTTCAATTATACCTGTAACTATGGAAAGGAGCGCCAGGTCCGGTTGACCATCGTTTTCCAAATGTTTGCGAAAGAATTCAATCACCTCGTTAGTATTTTTCAATGGAAATAATTTATTAATTTCACCGCGCAATGTGTCCATGATGCAATTTTTCGGCCGTAATTTTGCTGACAGTACAACAATGCGACGCAAAAGTCAACACAATGACATGACCTTGAAATCTGTGGAATTTTCCAGTATAATTTTTAGTGTTGCCATTTTGTGAACACTCTATCTGAAATATTTTCGAAAAACTTATTTAAAACAATTTGTCTGTTTATTGCTACTGATATTTTTAATTTAAATTTATTTTTAGTAACATTTTCCTTACATTTTTCAGGCTTGAAATAGTTCGAATGAATAAGAAGAAAGATTTAGGTAATGTTACATAAAGCAATGATATTTCATAGAAAATAGGAAATATTTCAACAATAAAGCTCACCATGGCCTAAAGAACTGATTTATAAAATATATTTAGCATTATGTATATTCGAACATCATACGCAAATATCATCCACCATAGAACGATTATTATCTGTAATTCACGAGAATACTGGAAATTGACATTTTGTTTTGAATTTATGACAAATTGTCACAAATACTGCCGAAAATGGTCGAAAGCTAAACAGACGAGTTTTTGCCGGTGGTTGTAAACAAATAATGTAAATATTAATTTGTACAAATTTCGATTTTAAATTAGAACACCAAAACACAATGACTGAACTTTTTCACAAAAAAACTGTTGATTGTATTCAGGGATCTGTTCGTGCAGTGAGATATAATGGTATGATTTTTTTTATATTTAAGGTTAGATCACTATTTAGTTGAGCCTTCCGCCTCACTGAAATTCATTTCAGTTGGTAAAAACATTGCCGGACTAATATTTATTATCACTCCTGTAGTTGATGGGTCATATCTTCTAACATGTGGCTCGGACAAAAAACTAAAACTCTGGAATCCCCTAACCGGTCTACTTCTGAAAACATATGGTGGTCATGCCGATGAAGTAACCGATGCTGCCGGCAGCTGCGACAGTTGTCACATTGTATCGTCCAGTCTAGACAAAAGCATTATATATTGGGATGTTACAACGGCCCAACCATTACGACGGCTGCGATATCATGCGGGCGGCATAACATGCGTACGATTCAGTGAAGATTCTGGTTTAGCATTTTCCGGTTCTCGTGATAATCTTGCAATGTGTTGGGATATTCGAACAAGAAACCAAGAACCAATACAAGTTATGAACGATGCCAAAGACTGTATAACATCGATCATAGTAACGGATCATCAAATTATTACATCATCATTGGATGGTTGTATACGTCATTATGATATTCGTAATGCTGAAATGATATGTGATAGAATTGGTCCGCCAATCATTCATATGACCCAAACAAAAGATGGACAATGCATTGTGGCTGCATGTGCCGATAATGTATTGAGACTGATCGATAATGATACCGGTGAAATGTTATCTAACTACAAGGGACACAACGCTGGTGATTTTCAAATTGAGTGTGGTATTTTGTGTAATGATTCACAAATTATATCTGGATCGGCAGAAGGTTCTGCTATTATTTGGGATTTAGTGGAAGAGAAAGAAATTGGGCGATTAGAAATTGGTAGATTTTTAGTGGGTTCAATTAGGGTTTTTTTTTAATTTTAATTGATTTTTTTTGTAGGCACCGGAGTTGTACATTCATTAACAACACATCCAACCAAAAGTGACATTATTTTTGCTAACAAAAGGGATTTTCAGGTTTGGGGATTGCTGAAATAGTTTTCAATTTATAAATACATTTTTAAGATATATAACTATGGAGTGTGTACTTGATGGAATTTGGAATCTACTTAACTATCTAAAATGGAAAGGAAACTTTTAAAGATAAGTTAGAAGTCAATTCATTATTAAAACACTAAACCAGACAATGAAATTTTAGCCAAATGAAGAAAATAACGAATTCTTTAAATTTAAAGATAATAAAAAACAAAATACCAGCCAGTTTCGTTTAAAAATTCTGTAATTCTGTAAATTTAGAATTTAAATTAAATGCCAGAGTTTACTATTAAAATATTGTTACAGTTAAGAAAAATTATAATATAAAATTATAAATTAAGTTAAGTCCATTATGAAAGCAGATTTTTAAATGTATCCATTAGAGTGGATCTTTTACGTAGAACAAAAAGAAAATTAAATCCTACAAACTTTTCTAATATCCACGTCAATCTTGTGCATTTTTTTTTTGCCCATTCACCCTTATCGTTATGAACGACTCCTTATCGTTGATTCCTGTTGCACTAAGATTAAGATAAGGTAAAATAAAAAAAAAAACATAAATCGTGCAATGCTTTATTTTATTCATTTTTAAAACATACATCAAAATATATGAAATTTTCAATAAAAATATTTTTTGTTTTTTATTTTTAGTACGTTGGCTATTGCATTTGAAGAATCATATCATTTGTTACTGAACAAAAAAAAACAAAACCAGAAATCACAATTTTTTTTTTTTTTTTGGAATTCATTAAAAGACAAATGCAATAACTGGTAAAATGCCATTATTTTTAATAATGTTTTTTTTTTAATTAATTTTTTGAGTCTCATAAATTTCATTTATCTATCATAGATCCATAGATCCATAGACAACAAGATTGTTAACTATTTAATTGTATATTTTTTTCTTTTTGTCTTTGGTTTGGATGATTTGTTTTCTTTAGTTATCATTAAAAATATTAATAAAATACTATCATTTTTTTTTTGGGGGGAGGGGATATTTACTTTAAAATGGTTATTACATTTATAATAATTATATTTTTATATTACTGACTAATTTACTATTTTATATGGTGAATAAGACTAGTATTGGTTCTATTTAATGATTTTAAATCAATTCATATTCAGACTATTGTTTGTTATTATTTAAATATTAGCCAATTTTTACAAAATGACAAATTAATAATATTTTTAGATTTTCTCTTTCTTGCATTTGATTGTTTATGGTGCAAATATCACAAAAGCGGTGTGGTCAGTTTTATCATTTTCGCGCAATTAATATACCACATCGGCTGTGTGTGGTGTGGTTGGTATATTTTTAATCTATAAAAAATGTAATACAGCAAAAGCATATTTTTAAATTTTTTTAACTATAGCTATTTTTTTTTGTTACACTCTCGATTTACCTATATAGTTATCATAATATAAATACAAATTCAAAATATCTAAAAAAAAAAATCTATAAATTCCAGGAATGCAAGTTGTCTGGCTCATTTCTATTTCTAAAAAATGTGCCCAGTAGACAGAAATGTAAATCCTCTATTTAGAAATGCAGAAAGCGCACTTTGGGGATGTATAAAAGGTCAAAATATAAATTACAATAGGGCCTATTATTATTATTATTACTAACAAATTATGACATTCGATATTCGATCCGCCGAATCGGATCCGCATTTTCGGATTAAAACCGATTTCGTTCGGATTTCATAATAGACCCCCAGAATTATATTTAGTTGCAGCTTTAAGGAAAAAAGAATCACAGAGAGAAATTATGACACTACGTAAATATACAGTAACGGAATTTCATAATTTATATTTTCCTAATTTTATTTCTATTTAAACTTGAGAGTCCTCATTCATTCTACACTAGAGTCCTTAATTCCATGAGCAAAAAAAAATGTCATTAAAAATAATTCTAGGCTGTATAATTTAGGCCATTTGTAACATTGATAAAAGCAAAAAAAAATAGTAATAATATGGCACAATTCTATCATAAATTAAATTAAAGATTGACGACGTAGAGTTAAAAAATTGTTCATTAATTTTAAATGTCAAGAAGACTCAATCGTCATCTCCTCTCTTCATTTTAATATAAATAATCATAATGAAATATCACAAAATACAAGAGTTTTTATCTTCCTGCTACGTTTAACACCCATAATAAGATCTAGTGCATTTGTCCGTCCCGAGCTTAACAGTTAATCATTGTATTTTTCTTTGTTCTACTTGTTTTTAATTAATTTTTTTGTTCCAAATTGTTCTGCAATTTTTTATTTTACATGGTCAATCTTTGTTAAATTATTACTATTCTTTTCATTTCCATTATCCTACACCGTTTTTTATAACTTAAAAAAAAAATACTCTCAGAACTGAATGTCTTTACATAAATCACACGTCTCGTATAATTTCCGTCTCGTATAAAACCGAGTGATTACATCATCACCAAAAATACGTATACAAAATGGGCATAGCTGGAAATTGGTCAGATAAAATTTTAAAATTAAAAATTCAGAGAAATGTCTCTTTAGACCGAAAAACATTCTGTTCAGATTGTCATTATA
>JANSTT010019659.1:0-11029 GCA_026745375.1 Platyura marginata
TATATATGTATAAGTATGTACCAAACTATGGTATGATGTACGTACGTACATTAAAATCTATACGGTCAGGTAGGTAAAGGTAGGTACTCGTACTTTATACAAAATGTTGTTTGGCGTGGCTCTGGCTATGGATTGAGAGGCTACATCATATGGGCTACTATACTCTATGGTCGTAACATATACTCTATACACCATCTAGGTATATATATATATATATATATGTTGGTACCTACGTATGTATGTAAAGGCTTTAAAGTAATATTGTAATGTCGCATAACGGAACTTCAATATACTTGATTTCCAAAGGCAATTTATTGCTTAAGACCTGGATGCTGGTCATTGATTATTTTTATTTGTTTTTTTTTGTATTTTTTGTATTTTTTTTTTTTTTATATATATTAATAATAATAAAATGCGTATCTTACTTGTATTTATTTATATTGGTATGAACAGCGCTCAGAGAAGAGATGAATAGATATAGATAAAGTATGACTTTGGAATTTATGAATTGCTCATATATTTCACAATAAAATTCAAGTTCCAAGAAATGTAACGTCCACTGTGCGACCGATTAATGGAATAAATGTCCGATTTTCTTCATACGAATATTGTAACTTCAATACAAGAAGTATTAGAGAAATTTAAAATAAATCAAAATAATTGTTAGATAAATTATGAATTGAGACTTATATGGTTTTTCGTTATTAATAAATTCACCACTATTGGCTGTGAAGAGGACTAAAACGGACAGTTGATCTATTAATAATAATTGTTTATCGAATATATGATCTGATTTGTTTGCTCGATCGAAATTAAAACATGTTTTAGACGGCTTATGTATAAATTTGAAATCGATTTTTTTTTTCATTCGGGTTTTATTTAATTTAAATTTTTTTGGTTTTTTTTTTTTTTTAGAAATATTTAGACCACATTATAAAGTAGAACCTCATTAATTCGGACAGGGATTAAAAATAAAAAAAATAATGATAAAGAAAAAAAGCAAAAAACGCGATAAAAAAGCTAAATTGCAAGTGGAAAACTCTTGGAAACTACACATTTATAGCGTTTCTATTTGTTTTTGTGAGAGAATGCGTGAACAAGTCATTGTCAATCAGTCGGTTGGTGCACCATTACGTTGCGCTTCACTTTTTATGTCTTGCTAATTAAATAATTTGTTTAAATCTGGACTTTCATTAATCCGGACAACCTAGAGCCACAATTAGTCCGGATTAACGAGGTTCCACTGTATTTTGTAAATCGGTATCGTTATCATAGCTTTTCCATTATTATTTCTAATTGATGTAATAACTGAAAATTAGAATTTTTGAAAATATTTTTGGCTAACTCAGAATTTAATTTAATAAAATTTAAATCTTGGCTATTTTGCACAAAATTTACGATAATTTATAAAAACAAAACTATCTATTTCCTTTCTTATATAAATAATTAAATAATCTATCTTAGAAATTATAGTTAAAAAATAGACCTAAGAAAATTTGAAATTAAAGTTCACAAAAAATATTATAACCAAATATTTGCTAAAGTTAGCAAATTTATTTCAATATAACTTTTTTATTCATTCTAAATACTAAATACATACATCATACTAATATTTTATTTACAAAAAAATAAATATATATATATATATATATTCCCTGTCTTAAATATTGTATTCAATACAAATTGAACAAACACTGCCCATATGTACGATATGATTGGTTTTTTTTTTCAACCGTTGAATGTTTCTATTAATTTGCCTCCGGCAAAAAGGCTTAAATCAAGTAAATAAAATTAGGAAATGATTTTGAATCAATTTTTAAAATGTAAATCATGTATGATTGGATACAGACAATATTTATGGGTTACCCTCCTTAATTTCCGACAGTTACTTCCCCAATTGTAAAATAAACCTACTATGAGTGTGTTGAATGAAGTTTTTTTTTTTTTTTTTTCAATATCTACCTAAGTTTTTAATGAAAGAGATTTTTTTTTCATTTAAGTAGTAGTCTAGGTAAAAAAAAACCAATTTTTAAATATGATTGATTGAAAATCAGAAGAAATTTGTATTGTTCTCTAGGATAAAGTGCTTCTAGCGAGACTTAACTTTTTTTTTTTGGTAGTAATATGTGTTAAGGTTTATGTATGCATGTAGTGCGATTATCTAGACAAAGTCAATGCTACTATGCATTTTTTTAATAAAAATAATAAAATATCATAATATACACTTTATCTATATCCAACTACACTATACAGTAGGTTAACACACCTTATTTTCTAGATTGATACGTATTTTATATCTAATACCATTTCTCATCTTTTATAGGTAGGTAACATCACCTATACAACAAGTACGTACTCATCACTTGTTCAATAATTTCGAGAAATTCATTCTATCGCACACATTATCCATAACATATGAGAGTCTGCCATAATCTGCATCCTGTTGCTTATCTATAACGTGTCCATTATTGTCAAATTTTTCTATTGAGACGTTAACTCGTTGCCCATTTTTACATGTCAACAAATATTCATACAAAAACAGGATGCTCGAGGACATTCTAGATAAGGATAATAGGTGCAATATTTTTTCTGTATTATTATTGAATACAATTTATATCGAACATTTTCAATTTTTGGTACTTTAACTTTAAAATTTTGTATACATAGGATCATGGTAGTTTAATACATTTTTTGTTGTTGTATTTATATGTAGGTATATATCCTACATATATCCTAGTTGTATTGAAAAGTCTCGGTGGGATATAGCATTTTGTATAAATAAGAGTATCTATGTATGTATATGCCTGTAAACTATAATAATATACTGGTACTGGTAATATGTGAATATGAATAACTACAAAAAAAAATATGTAGGAACTCCACCCTTTTTCAGTTTGTTGTTTACAAAGGACTTCCCTTTTATAATATAAAACTCTTCGAAAATAATTATTTAAGTACAACCCTCTCTTTTTAATGGTGGAAAATGGAAAGAGTATATGCCCGGATAAGTAGTGTTCGGCGCAAATAAGAAGTTTCTATTAAATTTGAAATTTATTTTGATTTTAATCTAAAATCGTATCAAAAAATTATACTTTCAAGGAGTTGCTATTTAAATTTAAAATCGCCCGTTAATGACCTGTAAACGATCTGTAACCAGTCTGTAAGTGGCGGCTCGAGAGAAAATTATTGAGCCCATATTATTGTAGGACTAATTTTTGAAAAATAAACTTTAAATCATTTTAATGGGAGAAAATGAAAAAAAATTTGGCCGAAAACCCGTGATCGTTTTTTTTGGCGGGGTTTTTTTGGAAAGTAATACAATTTTGAATTTTTCTAATACTAAATATAGTCGGGCTAGACAGCAAACCACGGATTAACCATTTTTTCTAAAATCTTATTTTTAATCGATATAGATTACGGGGTTTTATCGATATGCAAGACGGGTAATCGATATCGATTAAAATGTAGATTTTCGAAAAAGTGGTTGATACGTGGTTTCCTTTCTAGGTCGACGATATATGATTTCAGACTTTGTATTTTTATATTAAATTTTTAATCTCCGGCATTTTTTGCCAAATAAAATTTTTAGAAAAAGTTAACCCTTTAAGGTCCATAGATTTTGTAACTTTTCTGTGGTTTTGGTTTTTTTTCAGGGAAAATTTTTCTGTGGGAAATTAATTATTATTTATTACAAATATTTGCCCCCAATTGAATCAAATCAATTTTTAAATTACAGATTAGAGACAGGCTGATAGAAATTTTTTACTATACATAGAAATAAGTACCTACATATACCTATAGGAAATAGGAATCCATATATTGGTAGTATTGGTGTAACGGTAATTTGGTCAATAATATTTCTCACATAAAACCTATTATAATGTTGCGCGTCTCTATGTAAATCATAAACATAAATGACTCTCCGCATTAAGATTGTTGTCAAAGATACACTGCAAACCATATATTACAAAAATGTTTAAAGGCATGTTCTCCATAGTTTTATAAGATTTTGTTTATGGTTAAAGGAATGCAATGTGGTTTGATTGTTTCATATATATATATATATACTTAATCTATGTGCGATTATGAACTGCCGATTGGAATCTTTCTACAGTATGTTTGTTGAGGTTAATTGATTGAATGATTTTATTTTTCGATAACATGATGGTAATACAATTGAAAGGAATTAATTTCATTTTGAAGACATGACAATTCATTTGAAATGTGATTTCTCTTATAAGTTTGTGATTGATAACAATTCATATGAAATAATATTTTTACATGTTTTGTATTTGCATAATGTAATCTACTATTTAATCTATTAAAAAAAATAAAAAATTGGTACAGATCTTTTTCTTCCTTTCTTTTTTAATCGTCTTTTTATCTTAAGAAAATAGATCAAATGTTGAAGTATTTATCTATTAGGGCTACTCATTTTAAATACAATCTGAGTATTTCTTTCGAAAAGGGAAAATTATTGCAAACGTTTCCTAAGAATGTAAAGGGAATACACCTATCACTCGATTTTATTTACTAAATACGTTCCACGACAAACCGTGTAAATCGAAACCGTGTAAAACGAGACACAGCACTCATATAAAACAAGAAAAATAGGTTCAAGCCGTAGATATACATAGGCATAAAAAAATATTAATAAAAACAAAATGAACATCTTGCCTCTGACAGAATTGAACAATGAATGTCAAAGTATAAAAATATAAAACAAAATCTACTACATTATAATAACGCCAATGTTCAATGCAACGCCACGCAGTGCACCGTAATATGTAAATATGTACTAAATGAGTGTGTCTAATGTAAAATGATACAAAAAATGAAAAAAATTTTAATTTTTGAACCTTTTTAAAGCGAAACCGCGTAAATCGAGGGATGGGTGTAGTTAAAAAAAATCAAATAAAGACTTCTAACCAAACAGTATCATGTTCGGTATTAATTCTGTTAATAATTGTCCCACGTTGGGCGCCACAATACATAATATTCTTGCATTTGAATTCGATTCAAGATTAATTGAATTTAAAACGAGCAACAACAACATTTTTATGTTTCAAACGTAATCAAATAATTAGGTTTCATCATTTTGCAATGGAAAAAATTTAATTACCACATAGTCTTTCATTTACAGACAAAATATTGTTCTCCATTCAATTGTAATTCAATTCAGTGTCTATAAAATGGAATTTTAACCAAATTAAAGTTTAAAACGTGATTTGCAATCTTATAAAGGTAAAACCTAAAACGATTTTTTTTTTATGTAATATATTTGAATGGAAATTAATACCACAATCCAATTTCTATAGGTCTTCTTATCTAAATAACTATGAAGAAGCTTTTTTTTTTATTTATTATTAACGGTCCATACAATCCAAGTCAATTAATTTTAAATTGAAATTGATTGAATTTGGCTGTCAAATATGTATCGCAAAAACCTTTTTAATTTGCAAAAATTATATAACTTTTATTGTACATGTAATGTAGAGTGATACATATATGTATGTATTGTATAGTGTGGAGCTTTAATCTTTACCTGTCTACATATCTATACATACATATACATATATATGCAGCATCATAACTATACTACTAGTTAATAAAATCATGTTTTGAAATCTTCATACTTATAGGTTTATATAGAATTGTATAAGTCCAACATAATTACACCACCTACAGTGCACAAACATCAGTATTAAATTCTTTATTTGGGCTTCAATTTCATTTTATTTAGAATTAAAGTTGAAGCATGTCTGTTAATTGGTAATTAAGACATGTTTCTGTTACAGTAATAATCGTAAAATCGGATATTTTAACGAATGCCTTTTGTTTAATGATATAGCTTTAGCTTTATCCATACCAATCGGGTTATAACAAATTCTGTACTTATATTATTTTAGTATCTTTTACTTCGAAACAGTTTTCGAAATATGTTTTGACAATTCATACTATATACAAATCATGGCTAGTTTTATATTGTGTTTTTGGCTTTTATGACTTTTTCTGTTTTAAGTCGGTTGCGTTACGTTAACATTTAAGATCTAATAAGTATGAACATTTTCTACAAAATGGAATTATATGTACCCAACTTATCTACACCAGAAACATTAAAATAAATAATTGTTTTGATTTTTTGTTTATAATTATAAGACGCTTATTGGTCATGTATTTTATTTGAATTTACAAATATAATGGGGTCTTGAGAGTGTTAAGTGTGTTTTTTGAAAATATTGGCTTTTAAACAAATTATGATTTAATAATAATGGTGTTAATGTGTACACATAAACCTAGTAATAATCTAATTTAATTAGTGTCGATTTCAAAATTTTATTGTTTTATGGTGAGCTTGGTAATTATCGATAGATTTACGGGCACATTTTGGATGATGAAATGCATTTTTTATACATTTTATTCTGTATTAGGCTCACGAAACTTTAAAATAGCCAACAAGAATATTTGTACCCATCCCTCGATTTGCACGGTACTTGTATTACACGGTTTCGTTTTAACACGGTTTTCAAATTAAGAAAAAAAAATATTTAGTGGTTTTATTTCGATTATATATTTTGTTTTATGTATGGACGGACACACCCATTTCACAAAATCGGATTAGATGCACTCATTCCTTTTGACGTTTGCCATCGACGGGTGCGTAAGTTTGTAAGTAAAAGTAAATACAAGAAATGGCTAATTTTTAATATTTTTTTAATAAGAATATTTTATTACATATTATAGCACAATCGGCTTCGTGACTTGCCATTCAATGGAACCAATCTCCATTTTTCCATATAATCCTTGTCTCATTTTACACGGTTATTATTAACGTAAGTATCTATGAATTTTCCTTAAATTCTTTGACTCGATTTACATGGCTTAAAATTTAATTCCCCCTTTTTTTTATATGCTAGCTCGGTCTCGTTTTGCACGGTTTCGATTTGCACGGTTTTTTGTGGAACTTATCTACCGTGCAAATCGAGGGATGTGTGTGTATTGCTAAATATAATTGTATATACTTAACCCTCCATTACTATCGTTCATTTGCATTGCGATATTACTATCGATTAGTGTAATGCACGCATAACTTTAAATTCACTTTTTAGGGATCCGTAACAATAAAATTTCAAAATAAACCAATTTTAAATAAATGCATTAACATTAGTCATAAATGTTCATCCATATTTACACGATAGTAATGTAGGGTTAGTACAAGTATAGGGAGGCGTAAATCCATTTGCGGTAATAGTGCCCGTTAAAGTAAATATATATGCACACCGGATGTCCTAGATGTTCAGAGAACACTCTAGTTATATTGCAATATGGCTTTTAATTATTTTGTAAATAGTAGTAATAACAATAAAATAGAAAAAAATCTATCATTAATTTATAATTGTTGGCAACACTGCAAACAATAACAAATTTTCTATGTATACATTGCCATGCGCATATCTCTCTATGTTATCAGTATCGATATGTAATATACAGGGTGTCCCAGCATTTGAGGGAAATACTTTCAGGGCGTGTTCCTGCGATCGATTTGAGCAAAAAATTGTACCGAAGGAAGGGGTCTAAAATTGACCGTTGGTATTTCCCTCAAATGCTGGGACACCCTGTATAAATAGGTTTTAAGTGAATCACCGTATACTTACAGTCATTAAAGCTATAATTACATACTGAAAAGACAATCTTTTTGTTCTACTCTATAATAGAACCATCTCATATTCTCATATTATAAGGAAAATTTTTTTCTGGTTTATTACGCATAAAAAAAGCGTTTTATTGTTCTACTTTAAAGTAGAACCATTGCAGAACTTTTGAAGAAAACAGAAAAAAGACATTATGCTTTCCTATATAATTTCATATATAATTTTCGTCTGTGTATGTGTGCGGATGGCCGAGGCCGTACAATGAAATTAATTGATTGTGAATGAAAGATTGGAAATAAAATTTTACTGTAAAAAAGATTATCTTTATTAAAATATTTCAATAACTATACTAAAAGGTTGTTGTGCGGATTATTGTAAGAATTTCATAGATAGGTAGATTCTTTGCATATAGGCAAAAATGAAACCCACACGCTATATTACTGGGGGAACCGTCAATAATTTAATTTAATTTATTTTTATTTTTAATTTAGTATGGTTATGTACTTATGTAGCATTATTATCGCTACCTAAATATTGGTATTTGTTTAGAGAAACCATTTGGTTAGCGATTTATGTTGTATGAATATGAAACTACCTCATAAAAAAAAAATCTTTCCAGTTAATTATCGACTCTAATATGTACATATGTAGGTATGGGTGTATTGTAATATAAATAATAATAAAGAAAAAAAAATATTAATATATGTCGAAAAAACGAAATTACACTTTAATCATTTTTTCATACTCTTAGACACACCTTTCTTTTCATTTCCATTATCAAGATCATACTTATTGTTACAACCATTACATCATCTCGACAATATATAATGATCGAAAAACATCAATACAAAATTGTAACAAACTTACTTTATCATCATCTTGATCACCATTCGGTTCCTCCTCTATCAACTGTGAAAATTGATCTTCAACGCCTTTTGCCAAATTTGATGCGGAATTTTGCGCATCATCCATAAGAATATGATTGTTATTATCTTCGTCGACGTTCTCATTGTTATTGGAATTCAGATCGATAATTGGTTTTAGGTCAATATTTTGATTTTTTACTATTTCGATATTATTTTTTAGTATATGATTTAGAGACTCATGTCGCAAATCCGAAATATCATCATCGGTGCTGCCACAATTATTATTTTGATGATTTTGTTGTTGTTGTTGTTGTTGTAGAAAAACTAAATTGGTTTTGGCAAGAACCTGTTTCAAATCGTACGTATCCAATTCATTGTTTGTTTTAATAAATTCTCTTGGTTTTAATATATTTAGGTTGTAATTTTTCGATGACGTCACATTCAATAAATCATCATGCTTACGACGTTTGCCCGAATCAATTGCATCCATAATTTTTTTTTTTCTTTTTTTCCAAAAAAAGCCTGTTCACACAAATTATTTCGATGACATATACACAAGAAAAAGAACAGATTTATTTTCAAAATGCTTAACTTTACATAATAGCACACTTCACTTTTGGTTGTACTTTTTTTTTTTTTTTTTTTTTTTTTTTATTTAATTCTCTATATATTTGTTTGGTAGTTAATTTAAATAACAATATTGTCATAAGTTTACATCAAAATTCACACCTTTTTTAGCGTTTAGTAATTCGTTTTGAACATGTATTATAAGTATTGTTGTGATTCTTTTTTTTTTTTTTTCTTTTTTCTCTAACAAGAAATTTTAAAAAGATAATTATGAGATGCTAATGACACGTACATATATTACACGATGAACTGGGAGAAGAAGAAGAAGAAAAAAAAATGAATAGATTAAAGTAGGTAGACGAAGAATTATTTATGTTAAAATTTGAATTTTGTAACATTGGTGGTTAATTTGTTAAAACTCTTTCTATTTTGATTCGAATATAGTTTTTTTTTTTTTTTTTTTTTAATGTACTTATAGACACAAAACAAAAAATGATAATGTAGGCGTTTGTCGGAATTAATGTTTTATAAATTGAAAATTGATTCAAAAAGATATTTTCGATGTTAATGGCGCTGCTGGGAATTATTTCGATTAATTTGCGAGGTTTTTTTTTTAAATTAAAGGTATTGGACAAATTGTCTATACAAAGTTATCCGACCATATCGCGGTTGTTGTAATTAATTTTTTGAAACAAATTATTATTGTTTTGCTATATAATTGTAAAATACGAGAATAAATCCGATAAAAATTATGATTGTGCCAAAACTTGTATAGAACCACAATAGTTCTTTAGCAGAGCATTCACAGTGGTTCATTTTTTTTTTCATACAATCAACCCTTGTCCGGAATTGAAAATATTTCAGTCGAAAACACTCCAATTGTCAAATTCCACAAATTCTCATACGTCAAAGTTGTTTTTTCTAACATTTGAAGTGTTTCCTTCGTTGAATCGACAACTGGCAGTTATTGAATTGATGCCCTCTGGACCAACATTTTTAAGTGTGGAATGCGACCCCACTCGGCCCTAGGTTCAAACTCTACGAGAGGAAAATACTTAATATTTTACTTCCAGACAGGGATCGAACCTGGGACCTTCAGTTCCTAGGACATTACCTCTACCACTGAACCATTTGCTCTATTGATAGTTCTAATTCTCACTTGATAACTATTTATCCCTTTTTTTTACAACAAAATTCTGATATTGATTAAAATCTTTGTTTCGGCTTCTCAAAATACGTTAACTCTAAATCTAAGGCAGAATATTTGTTATGACACAAAATTCTGTTTAAGAATCCAAAAATAAGAAATTATGCATATAATTGAAAAAAAAAGTAAAAAATTTGGGAAACACTTTCGATGAAAAAATATTCGATTCAATTCACTGTCGAAAAACACAATTGCACCGTTCATCGAAACACTCAAATAAAAATGTCCCCAGGGATTTATGGAATGCCTAAAGCGTGCATTATAGGCCAATACGTAATTGACTACCTTTTTCCAGGACCGTTCAGACCTTGTTGCATTTTGTTCGTTTATTTGGTACATCATTGGCGTACCTATTCAACATTTAGAAGGCTCAAAAAGCAATCATGGACTTTTTTTTAGCGCAAATTCTTATTGATAAAAAACAAAGATTTATGGCTTAGGGTGAGTTTTTAGAATAGAAGGAGTCACCATTTTAATAGAGAAATACTTTTTTTTAGAAATATGCATTAATGATGCAAGCATGATGAGCGAAGAGAGTAAATTTTGTTTTGTTCTTTATACAGTGGTGTCTCAGTAATTCGGACACTCGGTAATCCAGGCATCAAGCTAATCCGGACACCTTTACAATTTGCATTGTGTACGTTATAATCCGGACACTGCTTGTGTAGATTTTGAGATCGTATGGTGAATTTTTTATTCTATTGAGAACTTTGGTTTGGTACGCATCGTGAAAAGTT
>JANSTT010019660.1:0-11025 GCA_026745375.1 Platyura marginata
TTAAATGTCAATTTTCTCACAATTCTTATATGAAATTGAGAAAAAATTGTAAATACAAAAAAGTTTTTGTTTTTTGTCTTGCATAAAAGGGGGTTACTATTTTTGATCCACCGTTAACCTTTAAGATGGTGTAATTATTTTCCGTACAAAACTCATAGCCATCTAGCGGCCAAAATTGAAAACATATTATGCCCATATTATGCGTCTTTTTTCCAATTTTCAAAAAAAAAAATTAAAAATAAATATATTTTTATTTATTGATGTGTTGTTCGGGGAAGGTAATTTTTCATGTTAAAGGAGTCCGGCCTCCATTCGAAAAAAAATATTTCGTTCAATTATTATGTTTAGAAATTTTTAATATTGTCTAATAATGGTTTTTTCGAAAAAAATTTTGGCGAGGGCGCCAGGAAATATAGCCCCAATGGCCGTAACAACTCTTTCCCCTCCCCTAGCCATTCATTTATATTCCACATTTCTTGCACATTTAAAATCTGTTGGTGTTGGGAGCAGTTCTCTACCTTACCCTGCCCATGCTGCAACTATTTTAGTCGGACAAAGATGTGCAGCTGCTTACGACACAAGCGAAGCGGTCTCACCGCCACGTCATTACAAGTATTAGTGTTATATCGCATTCATGTATGTACATATAAATTGCAGACTAGCCTCATGTAAACAAGTAAAAACCAGTTTGAGTAAAACTTTGAAAGTTGCAGGCATGAAATTGAGCCTCGTGTTATAATAAATGAATGTAATTGTAATGTAATTGTAATTGTAATTGTAATTGTAATTGTAATTGTAATGTAAAATGTTATCCAAAAAACTGAAATTTATTTCAAAAAAACACCTTAACAAAAATGATATTTTTGTCAGATAATTAGGTTTACCTACAATACTTTCAATTACCAATAATTTTGCATTCACAGATTCTTTTATAAAAATTTTAACCCAACCCGACTCTTTAACAAAAAAATCCAATACTTTTTCGACTTCCTTATGAGAGCAATTTATATTTTATTTACTCATAAAATATCATAATCGGAAATTGACGATGAAAGGCAACGGGAAATCGGAAAAGACAACCCTCGCTATCAATATATCACCGGGTAAAACTCGTGCGATGTAATAAAAAGTTTTATTATTCAACTGATTTTTGTACTTAAGTTTTGGTAAAAAAGAAAAGATTATATGCCCAAGAGGTTTATTGTTAATGTAATACACATAACATAATAAAGACAGTGGCGGAACTACATACATACATATGTATGTATAGTTATAGGAGAGCAATAACTAATTTCTGATATTTTAATTTGTGTGAATGTTCGTTCTATTGTAACACCACTTAATACTTTCAATTTAAAAACGCAAATACTTATTTAGTTAATTTAATATAATAATAATTTTTTTATTTTATTTTATTTTTATTTTTATTAGGTTTTGGGGTTCAAAACAGAAAGTCCAAATTATGAACCCCGTTGTAGCGATATGTTTTTAACAATAATTATACATATAAACTTAAGCTAACTACATTTGTATAATTGAAATAAAAAATAAAAAAATATCTATGAATTTTAAACGAGTTTTAGAAATGAGATAATATAGAAATAATAAAAAATAATAAAAGATAATAAAAACGACCTATAATTTATTATATTGTGTCAAATATGTATTTCTTAACCCTAATCGAGTCACATTTGAATTTTGAACTTAAATTTTTTGATTATTTCATATTGCATTTCCAACATTTTTTCTTGCTTATTATTTAAATTAACAATTAACACTAAAAAAAATAGTAATTGCAAATTTGGAGTTAGGCATGTTTTAAAAATTGACCTTTTATAGAAAAAGTAACAAAAACACGTGACACGATTAGGGTTAAATCGAACAAGATTGTCACAAAGAAGTTCTTCACGAATAAAATACAGGTTAAAATTTCTCATCAATCTGACTATAGGTGAATTAGCTCCAACATTTGTACGAGACGTACTACATATAGTAAAATGTGTTAGTATTTCTCGTATTTGCGCGAACATTGTAGAAATTGAAACAATCTATAAAGGAAGAAGAGTCTAGAAGATGATGAATTGATTTAAATAAGAAGATCTGCTCGTTAATTAGTCGTCTTTTAAATAATGGTAAAATAGTCAGTGTATTGATCATCCAGGTACTTATAGCTATAGGTAGGTGGAGAAGCAGATATTAAATTTCGACGATAAATGTAATAAAGAAATTTTTTTTGAATGCTCTTAAGAAGATTTACATGAATCTGATAATGTGGGTTCCAAATGACCGTACAATATTCTAGTTGAGATCTTACAAGCATATTAAACAGAAGAATAAGAGTCTTTAAGTTTTTAAATTTATTCGCGGCTCTTAGTACGAAACCGAGCATTCTGTATGATTTATTGACAATATTCTTGATATGAGGGACAAACGAAAGGCTAGGGTCATCTATAATTCCTAAATCGTTAATTTTATCAGAAAAGCAGAGTTAAAGTGGTAAAAAAAAATTTACTTGTTTTAATATCTAAGCTAAGGGAAGGATGGGATGTCGAGAAGTGCACATCGTCGGCTACACTCGAAAAATGGGTAAGTCCAGAAAAGCAAATTTTACAGGAAACGATAAAAATCATTTAACTTCTTAGGTGTAATTTATAGGTAGACATAGTGCTAGAAAGAAATGGTTGAATTTAAGAGACATGTCATATGAAATAAAGTTGTACTATAATTTAATTACTTAAAATAAAAAATTCTAAAAATAATGGACTTACACTACACGGTGTTCATTTGTTCACTACTGATTCTAAAAATAATGGATTTACACTACAATAATGGACTTACTTATACGGTGTTCATTTGTTGAAATTTTTTTTTTCTGCTGGAGTTATCTTATTTTCGTCGTCAGGGTCTTGAACATTTTCAGTATATTGTAGTTCCATTTTTCGTTGACAAATTTTCTTCCATTGTAGGATTTCCCTTTGTTTATAGTTTTGCTTCTGTTTGACGAGTAGTACATCGTCATCATCAGAAGCATAATTGACGGCCAAAATATTAAGGGAATTCATTGAATTTGAATTTAATTTAATCCAAAAACAATACAAAACTTGTTTTGTTACTATTCATTAGTAAAAATCAAATATTAAATGGACATGCCCATTTTTCTGTGTTCGTTTTGGACTTATCCAATTTTCTTTATTTGAAATTTAAAAAAATCCCTTCAGTCGAAATGCCATTTTAAGACTACGTTTAATGCGTAATTGGTAATAGCATCAGAAAATACAAAAAAAGCATTTTTGACAAAATTGGACTTACCCAATTTTTGAGTGTAGCCGACGATATGTAACTTATCTGTATTTGAATCCGATCGGTCTCCAGAACTTCTGTTGCGGTTGACTTAGATTATGTAAACCCCACGTGAGTCCCAAGGATGTAATTGGTGTTGTGGATACTATAGATGTTATATGTTGTAAGATGTTATAGTTTGTATAAATGATGTTGTAATTATGTTGAATATGTTTAATAATTGTTGTATGTTGAATATCTTATTGTTGAATGTTGAATCACTTTCTGTGTTGTGTAACTGTTTATTCCAAAACTTTGGCTAAAAGCGCACTTATTGGATTTCAATCTCAGAGCGTCTGCTCGTGAAGCTCTTCCAATCTTCAACAATCTTTCTGCCTCGTTCGCCTTGACAGGTTTTCAACACTTGGCTCGTTGAACTTACGTTTTGATATGGATGGCAGAGGGACATTTAATTAGGAATAAACATTTGATTTAGATTTAGTTTTAATACATTATGGCAAAATAAATATTTTATAATTGTAGCGCCCGAGAGGGACGTTTCACTATTGGAATGAAAATGCGAGACGAAAGTATTTGCTTATATACTTATGGCCAATTACAAAAAAATTACCATTTACTCAGAGCTGTTTATGTATAGGTTTAGTGTTTGGGATTGTTTGTGGTTAAATTGTGTGTTAGTGTGTTAGTGTGTTTGTTGATTATTATTATTGAAGGAATACCTTTTCTCACTTCACACGCGATTTGGTTCTTCAACACTTCCAACACAAATTATTAGATTTATTGATTTCACTTTTATTTTTAACTAATTTTATTACTTTGATTTTTTCTATTACCTGTCCGATCGCACTGACTATTTTAACAAGACTACTTTTACACACACTTTTTACATACAAGAACCTATGACCATAGGGTGGTCCAAATATTTAGCTTCCATTATGTTGCAAATTTCCCAAATCAATTCACGTCATTTTATCTTTTTTTACTACCTCTAAATGATTTTTGTTTATCCGTGTCCGATGGTACATTTCTTTTCTTTCCTGAATGCTAATAATTTCCTGTTATATCATTTTGTTACGAGCATTCCGATTTTACTGGATTTCATTATTGGACATTGAACAATTTTTCCGCCCCTTCATTGATGTCATAAAACGTGATATTGTCTTGTGAACATCTTTTATTAGAAAGTAAATATAGAAATTTATTGTGATTGCTGTGCAACACAGTTGAACTAGATGAGAATGGTGTTTGTGATTTGTTATTAAATTTTTAATTCTAAATATCAAAAAGGCACTCTGAGTTGGTAGTCCATATCTATATTTAGGGCCTTCTCGCTAGTCTTCTCTATCTTTGGCTTTGATTTTCCAGTTTGCAGTACGTTGAGCAGATTTGCACTGCGTCCGTCTAACTTTTTCCTGCTTTCCTTTTACCCTCAGTTTTGTCCATAAATGCTTTTTTTGGTATTTCTGTTTCATTCACCCGTTCCATATGTCTCGCCCATTGTAGTCGCTTGATCTTTACGAATATTGAGACCACTTGATCGCTCGTGATAGCGACAACAAAAATAGAAGTTTTTTTTTAAATTATTCCCAGACTCGTTGTTGGTCCTTCGATAATACCACTATAAATATTTACTAAATACATCCCTGAATGGATGTCCTGTTTTTATTTGGAATACCATCAGAAGAATATATTTAGGTATTTACTAATATCTGAGAATACAAATATTGCATGTCACATGTATCCAATTGGCCACATATTGGTAATTTGAGTATACCTTCAGAAGGAATAAAAATATCACTAAGGGGTGGATTATTGTATCTTGTGTAGTGTAGGTAATTTAAGGTTGAAATATAATGTTTGTATTGTATTCTTTGGTTGGTTTTGCGTTTTGTAACCGACTACATGATAATTTTGAAATCAAATTTTGTTGAAAAATAGTCACAACGTAAGGCTTACATCTTAATTTTAAACAGTCCATAATGGAACTCCCTCTTGGTGATTGGTGTAAATTAGTCAACAGCTTTAATTTGTGTAATTACAAAATTTACCTAAAATGTCCATCCACCATCCAATTAATCATAACTGACTGCCTTTTTAGCAATAGAGGCGATGGATCGATAGAGGCGTGATTGCGTCGCAGAGACAAGACCAATTGACAGTGGGTCTACCGCAGTTAACGCTAATGATCGCGGTGACAACAATATGACATTTTACAAAAAGCGATCGTTCTATGATCGCTTAACGAAGCTGGCACTATCAAAATCATTTGAACGATCGCGCTAGCGTTAACCGCAGTAGATTCACGCACAAGTAAAATTAAAATAAATTAATAAATGAATGAACAAGCGATACATCATACACTGGAATTGAAATCATATAACAAGAAGAACTGAACAAGAATTCTGGATTCTACAAGAAGGTAGAATGACCCACTTTCTGTACATATTTAATTTGCGGAATTTAATTTTAATAACTATCGACTAAATAAAAATCCCATTGCTTCAAGAAATTATTATCTAAATAAGTTTAAATATTTTAAGTGATGCTCACGAGAGTCAGAGGCATTACAATACCAATATTAAAGAGGTCTGGGTAAATAATTTATAACGAAATGTGAAAAAGCCCATATGTTTTCCTGGATCAATTACTCAATTATAATATATACTTCAATTAAATGTCATTCGATAAATTGACAATACTAATTTATTCAGGATATTTATTTGGTATATATTTGCGAGCAAATAGTATTCGTAATTCAGTTAACGGTTACGCTTGGTTTTGAAAACAGTAATTTTTGGTCCGCAACTTGGAATAATAGTTTTAATATTAATATTGTGATTGATTGATTTATTGTATTGGTAAAATTATTGAGGTTTTGTAATGAAATTAATTTAAAAATGGAAATGTGCTCGAAACAAAACTAAAACAAATTTTCAAAGTTCTTAACGTTAAGTTTTCAAACTTTTTGAAGACTTTATAATATTTCTTGTTTATTTTTCCGTGATTAAAAAAAAATTAAATTAACAAAGTACAGTTCTGAATAACTTGATTCAGATATAATTGATTATAACCCATCTCTAAATCATTTGTATAAAAAGAAAATCATCAATAAGCATCGACTCGACGTTGACATGTACTTGTACAATGTACATATGCACATTAGGCAGGTGCGCTGCTTGTATGGAAAATGCAAATTTTTTTATCCCGACATCGCTATAGTGCGGAAAAGTTGTGAAAAGTGAAAAAAAATATGGGAAATTTTGGACTTCATCTTCCGGCCTCACATTTATGATGAAGTTTTCAAAATTTCAAATTTTTTGCAAAAAATCAGTTTCTTTGAACGGTTGCCGCCAGGGGGAAGCGTTTAAAGGGTTACCCTCAAAGTAAAAAATGTGCGCTACAATTTCCTCTGAAACCAATAGATCTATCAATGTGTGAAAATTAAAGAAGCTAACCGAATGTGATAATGAAATGTAAAATCCAATCGAGCGTTTTTTTTATAATTATTATGCATGAGTTCTTCATACTAAAATATTGTCCTTAAAAAATATGGCACCTGCCAATAAAATATCCAAAAAAGTGGTGCTTACATTGTTTTTAATTTAAGTTTAATAAAAAAAAAAGTATTTATTGGAATTAATAAAAGAGTTTTTGTATCCTTTGTTTTTTGCAAGTTTTTTTTTTATACCTCTCAAAAGCGGACACCTCCCATGAGCGGACAAAATAACTGGAACCAGAGCTGTTCGCTTATGGGAGGTTTCACTGTAATACATTTAAAATTTTAGTCTGTAATAAGAATCCAAAGGAATTCTACGACTCATAATTTATTGAGAACGAATCAATTATGACATCATTATTTTCACTTATTAAAAATGTTATAATGACGGATCATTGTTCTTTGAATTTTCACAAGTTAATGGAGTGTATTGCTACTTTATTAAAATTAACAGGTAAAATTAACAGTAACATCTATAGTTAAGTGCCAATTTCTTTGGTTCCTATCTTTTCAGGAATTAATTTTCTACGAACATCACACGAAAATTGCTTTAGTAAATCAAAATTATGGTTTTGGTCGGCGTTACATTTAGTGATATTGGTGTCGGTTTCAAATGCATTACTTAAGTCATCCGCATCCACTGAACTTTTTTCTTCGTTAGTTGGTATAAGTGCTGTTTTATTATTGGTACAAATAATCGTTTTAAAATCAATATAAATTCTATCTAACATCAATATTATTAATTTAGATCATACCAAAACATCTGAATATATTTCTATCTTACAATCAGTTTAACAATTTAATTGAAATTGTCCTACGACAAACTGAAGATGTGTCAGATATCATAAAACCAATTCGAAAGAAATACACTTCAATGGCAACGTAATTTTAATGACAATCAATATAATGGACGATTTTATCAATTGATTAATATTTTTTAGTATTACCACAAAAGTATATGTGATTGGAATGATTGTATTGCTTTTCATCTCTCTTATAGTTCCGTTGATGTTTATATATAAATATCGCATTATCACCATTAATATCAAAATACCTGGTATGAGGTAAGTTTAAAGTAAAATTAATTCCAATTTTAAGTACCTAATTGATTATGAAGACTTTGATTTACTAGCCCAACGAAATTATAAAATAGCCAAACTTTTTTTTAAACCTTCATGACTTATTCTTTACCGCTCAGTTGTAGACTGCGATACAGAAATAAATTCACAATTATCCCGTAACAGTCCTCCTTGGCCTCCCTTAAAAACAGCCTACATATGTGTCTCTGCCATTCACTCTTATGCGCCAATTTCTGACTGTAGCATATGTTTGCTGTTTTGCCTATAAACGCTTTCTTTTCGATCTCCGTTTCGTCCATTCGTTCATGCCCATCGCTTTATTTTAACAAAAGTAGACACATTTTCGCTCTCATATAGATTATATAACTTCTGGCTGTACTGTAGGCTCCAGCTTCCGTTGTGTTTGTGTTACATAGGACAAAATATCCTTCGTAGAATTTTCCTTTCGAAAGTGTCCACCGATTCATCCGTCTTTATTTTTGTTATTGTCCACGTTCCACTGCCATAGGTGAGTTCAAGTCAAACCAATGTCTGGTTCATTTAAATTTTTGTTTTCCAAGCACAATGCACAATTCACGTGTCTATCGTACACAAATTTTCCACAAATTTTCTAATTTTCGTATAGTGTCCTAAATGAAATTTTAACAAAATTAAAATTGAAATTTGTCCTTGAAAAAAAATTGTTTTCAATAAGTCTCTGACCCAGTTAGCTTATTTATCATAATTCTTTATACCAGTGACGTCGCGTGAAAATTTGTGATAGGGATTCAAAAGTAAAATATAGGTAGGTTATCCATTAACCCACACAAAATACAAATACTTACCACGCTCACAACTCCTTACCAAACAAACAATTTCATATATTCAACATTCAACGCAATGATTCAACCAACGGAATTAAATCTATCGAAGTAAAATCTCTCCTATACGCATATTAACCAATTTATAGAATTTCTATTATCTTTTTTTTTTGTTGCTCTTTTGCTGAAAACATTATGTGTATATGGGAAAAAAAATTCAATTTGTCGTATAACTAAGCACAAAGTATATTATTGCATAACTTTAGGCGATTATGTGCTAGTGATTTTTTACACCAAAAGTGTGTAAATAAAAAAAAACAGATAAGCAGGTTTTCCATTACGACAAAAATGTTTTACTTCTGATTATATGGGTAATTTACAACGGATTCATTGAATCCGTTGAATTCAATAACTGGACGTCACTGCTTTATACATAATGAATTTACAAACCAAAGAAAACATCAGTAGCCTAATTTTATGCGTGTTTTACTTATTAGTCAGAAGATATGCGAAATAGTGCGCATTCATTGTTTCACTCTCTTATTTTGTTGTTTCTTTTAATTAGACAAAAGGAACAGCCGACAGTCAACCGAATGAAGAGGTAAGAGTTGCAATGTTACTTAAAGTAAATAAATAGGGTAGTTTTTTCGAGATGCGCTTGCAATTCGTATATCATTTTTGTATTTTATCGATCCACACTAAACCAACACGATTGCATTTATTGGAATCCCTGACATACGGTAATGCGTATAGCAAGTAGGGCATCCAACTCCGGAATTCTTCAATTTCGGCCTATTTATTAATGTCAATTATTCCGGAATTAAAAATGCTAATTCCGGAATTAACAAATTTCTACTTTAGGTATTTTGTCGACTATTTGTTACTTTAACAACCTTGTTAGTAAGTCAATAACGATTTGGTCATAAACGATTCCATTTAATCTAAAGTCAATACACTTAGCTTACAACAGCCGATTCTCTATGGTACAAATAGAACAGTTAAATCAGGTGCCATATTCAGTACAATAGTTGTAGTCAATTTTACTCACTTAACTTAAATTTTGACCAAAAATACTTTAATACTTTTGATTATGTTACAGCATCGAAAATCTTCTCAGTTTCGAAATTCACTACATTTTGGTATCCATATTGATTGCATATAGTGGAGCAATAACAGTGGGCTTTGATTTAATATTCGTTTACTTTGCAATGTTCATTGCATATCGAACAGACCAATTTAAGTTAATGTGTGCGGATATTGGTGTAGAGAAATTGAAGAAGAACAACACCAGTCATTTATTGAATTATTTATCAAAGTTTCATATGGATACTTTTAAGTGAGTCCATTGGGAAAATAATATATGAGCCGTCATATTTGAAAGTGGTACAAGTCCACTTTTTCATATACAGTGCATAATTTTTATAGTGACCGTCAAGTGATCGGAAATTTTTGTCACTATATAAGTAATAGTCACTATAACTTTGGAACCTTGAAGGTAATAAATATAATACTTTATTGTAATACTAAATAGTGCTAAATGGGTACTAAATCTATGCCAAGTTTCAACTTGATCGGAAACATTTGTCCGGCTGAGGTGATTTGAAATTTTTATTTTTGTGTCTAACTTTGGAACCTTGAAGGTACTAAATGTAATACTTTGGCACTAAATAGTACTAAATGGGTACTAAATCTATGCCAAGTTTCAACTTGATCGGAAACAATTGTCCGGGGTGATTGACGCTTTAAAAATATTGGAAAACGTTAATCAATTCGGGTGATCTACAAATCCTTTAAATTTTGTTATGCAATAATAATTAATAAAATTGTTAAAGAAAATAAACGATCTTTTTAGCTACAAATGGACTTATACCACTTTGAATAATAACAAATTATGAAAAAAGTTACATATTTTCAATCATATCTATATTTTGAAACATTTTATTTTTATATTATTTTAAATTTCTAGCATTTTTAACCAAAGAGAATTTTTGGAAAAAGTTAACCCTTTAACGCCAATACATTTTGAACATCCAAGAGTTAACCAAAAATTTTCAAAATGCTACTTATCTTTCTCAGAATTTAATTGGAAATACTGTTATAAATTTTTCATTTTAAGAAAACATTAACCCTTTAAGGTCCAACTGGTTCTTTTGAAGGGTTAACTTTTAAAAATATGCTAATGCACTGAAAACATAAAGAATGTCTTTTTGAACAAATTTAGTTGAATTTTAATTTTGTTTTGGTAACCCTTTCAAGTTCAAAATGTATGGACCTTGATTGATTTTTGATAGGAGTGTGATTTTTTATGAATCACCTACACTGCGGCCTTTATTTAGACCTATTGTATAAT
>JANSTT010019661.1:0-11025 GCA_026745375.1 Platyura marginata
AAGGAGGAAAGGAGGAATGAAATAAAAAAGGAGGAATATTCCTCCTCATTCCTCCCCGGATGTACAGCCTACCTATAATAATGGGGGATAATTGTGTTTGTTTGAATGGGAGCACTGAAATGTGTGACTACGGTCCTGTAACTTTCACATAAGAAAAAAGGATAAACAAGTAATGCTAGAAAAATATGATTTCACATTGTATGAAGTATGGAGAGATACCCAATTATGTAATATATATGTACATATGTATATAAAAACCACAAACTCACCCATTTCCGCTCGAATCCTGCATTTGACATTAGTCTCAAATAGGTGTTTTTCTCTATTATTTTTTTTTTATTCATACGCTTGAGCGTGTTATATTTAGCTAAAATTTGATGTGAATGAGTTTGCACTTCGGTTTATGATTTATGGCAACGCTTTGGTTAATGACATTTTGAAATGATATTTAGCGAGTTGTATAGCTTGTATTAGAATATTATGTAGATTACAATTTGACCTTTTACTAGGTGCCTATAATAAATAAATGTGAACAATAATTAAAAAAACAAATTAAAATCAAAAAATATTTTAGTTTTTTTAACACCAGTGCCCGAATTTTTCGTTTTTTATAAATTAAAACTCCAAAATTATGTGTGATGCAATTTCTGTTCGTGTTGTTCAATTCATTTATAAATATAAATTGAAATCGATTGATTTCACAACCAATAATGTTCGTAATATTTGTAGAATATCTTTCTATGTATACCTGTATGTGTAACTAATTTATAAAACAAAGTAGAACTTGAAATTTCTTGAAATTAATTTACAGAAAAATACCTAATAATTTTTTGAAATTGAACGTAGTACATCACTTAAAAAGTTCCAAAATGATAAAATATATATATTTTACCATCAACCTTTTTTTTAATATATTTTCACAACAACCGTTCACATAAAAAGCTTTTCACAGAGATTTTATCTTCCTGCCATAACATTTCAAAATCCCTTGAAAAATCCTTCGTTTTTAATAGGCTTAAACTGATATTTTTTTCAACAAGAATTGCTTCGCGTATGTAAATTATTTATCATTTTCTATGGCGATTTGTTTACCAGATTTAAAATTGTAAATTGTAGGATTTACTTAAATGCAACAATACGAATAATTCATTTTACGAGTACAATTCAAAATGGAAGATAAATCGACCTTTGTTTACGTGTGTAAATTCCCTTTAATAGTAGTAATGGTGATTAAAACGGTACTGCGGAATGTGATTTTAACACCTTTATATATTATATAAGAATATTTCTTGTGATCAATTTAATATTTTAAAATCGCCATTAAATTAAATATTTATTTCGCAACATTTCTGTTCATACAACTTATGCGTATATGATCTCCAAACCTTTTAATGGTCCTACTGTTATCATTCTATTATTTGAACGGGATGGAGTGAAAATTGTGTAATTGATATTATGTTATAATAATTTTCTAATTTGAAATTTATGTGTCTCAGGCATTTCCGTTCATTGATTTCCGCAATGATTTAATTAGTACATAGTTATCTGCATATATATATGTATAAAATAGAGTATAGACCATGATGGCATAGTAAACCGATAGACATTTATAATGTGTTATAATCCCAATACATACAAACATATATACATATACATACTATACTAATACCACTCATACTCCGACTACATATTATGTAAATTATAAATGAAAATTTGTTATATGTAGTAAAATTTATGCTAAAATGTACCGAGAGCTTAACGGAAGATTAATCAAAAGCTACCGCCTAATCGAAATTTCAATTATATATAATATTCTATATAATTACTACGACTTTAACAAGTTAACATTGATGCTGTGAGGGGATTAAATAATTATGATTAATCAGAAATTAAGGATAACTCTCTCTCTCTCTTTCCCTCTCTTTCTGTCTCTCTATAAGTGTTGTGTTGGATATTTAAAGTTTGGAAAAGTTTAGGAAGGAAAAGTATTTTCCATCGAGAACCCTTATTTAATGATAATACCTTAGAATAACATTTTCCTATATCTTTGTACACTTTTAGAGTGTTTTTTTTTTCTAATTTTCCTAAACAAGTTTTTCGTATATTTAGTTTTGTCTTTCATTTTTATTTAGTTGAATATACTAAAAACAAAAAGTTAGAAAATTAAAGAAAGGCGGAAAAAAAAATATTTATCGTATATTTAGCTTATAGATTTTGCTTAAAGCACTTTCGAAATATTTTTCTATTCTATATAGAGCTTTCATTTACAACGATTATTTCAATCTCAATGTTTGTTTAGGCACTAAGCCATCTATTTCATAGTAAAAAAAAACTTGTTACGTCCTAGATTTAGAGAACTCTGTTAATGTTAAATCATATTTTTAAGCTTTACTCCACAGAGTGAACAACTGCTTGCAAACATATACATACATATAGATTTTATTTTCTCCTTTTCACTTAAAAAAAAACTGACTGCAAAGCAATTAAATGCCAATTAACCTGCTGGCATGATTTACATCAATTAAAAATCTAGCCGGTACGATAGAGCTTTAACTTTTAACAGTCATCTATTTATTTCATATCATATTTAGTTAGTTCGCTTTATGAAACTGGCTTATATGGTTTGTGGAAAAACACGCATAGGAATAGTTTGAAAATAAAAGAAAATGGAACATGACAGGGCACTAATGCACAATCTTATATACCTATGTATATACTTAGTTAATGTATTATTAATGTAGACCCAGGGCACACAAACGGACATTAGATCTTATAAAAGGAATATCTTAAACAGACATTGTATATGAAATTTGATGTGTTCTATAAGATCAAGATTTGGTTTTAATTTTCTTTAATCAAAACAGTTTTTTAGCGTTGATGTTATCAGTATTTTTAAAAAGCCTACCGGGCTGTGTTTACTTAATTAAGTTTAAACAATTTCTGTCTATATTCCATTTTTGCTCTTTCAGAATTATCATCGACTTTTCAACAAAGAGAGAGAAATGTATGATTTTGCTTTTTTTATTATTTTGGGAAAGTTAGGTAACCGTACTTTAATTGTCTAAAAATTATTGAGCTATCATTTTATCGTCGACACAATAAAAAATTTGTAAGTTGAGCTTTATAACATAAATTCAACACATATAAACTTAATTTGTATATAAATGTAAAGAAAATATTTTGTAAATGTATCGATCTCCATACATATACATATGTTCTTTATTTGGTATTTTCTTTGTATAAAAAAAAATCATTTTGTCAATATTGTCACGGTACACACATATGTATGTATGTACCTACTGCTACCACCTAAAAGATAGTTAATAGTTAGCTAGGTGCTGAGGAATTTCATGTCAAAAGTACATTAAATACAAACTGGCGGGTGACAAAAACTTTATAATTTGAATACAAAAATGAAATAACCTACTTTTAGACTGAACATAACAATTTTGTTATCAACAACAATCAAAAACATATGCAAAGTTCATGTTTTAATACACTAAAAGGGGTTGAATATAAATTATTTAATCGAAAATATATATTATTTTGATTATACATACATTTCTAGGGTAGTCACAAAATAGGAATAAAAAAAACATAAAAGTATTGTCACATTTGTGTATTGTTTACATTTTTTACGAGTTACGAGTTAGTTTTGTTTTCCTTTTGATCAAAAACAATATTTTATTTTTTTATTTATTACATAATATAGAAAAAAGTGACTTGTCCAAAAATAACTTATTATTTATAACTACACGTGAAAAAATACCTGTACCTACGTATATATGTATGTATGTATGGATGTATACTGTATACAGTGTATAGGTAGTATTTGAATTCCCAAAACAGAGAATTTCGTCGATTTGAATAACTAACTGACTGATTGCAATATCAGACGATTCATTCTGTAATATGAGTAATCACATTTTAAGGATCTCGCTTCAAAAATAGTTTTTTAATCATTTTGCAAATTCTTCATAAATATGGTCTTTGAAAAAAATACCATAACACAACTCTTCTAAAAAATTCAGCAAAAAAAAAATATCTTATTTCTTCAAAACATAAACAACAAAAACTCATTTCTTTTTTTTATATATTAATTATTTATACCTACCTCTTAACACTTCTTATCTGAAAAACAACTCAAAAGATTTGGAGTAAAGTGCAAACAATGGAAATTAGTAAAATACATTTTTTTACTGGCATTGAATGAATTAGAAATTAGATAAACGTAAAGACTATAATATATCAAAGTCTAAAATTTCTCACGGCAATTACGTCTCGCCCTATTCATTATTATTTTAAAAAAAATACCACCTCCCTTATATATACAATATAGCCTACAAAGCTCCTTTTTTTAAACCAATTAATTTAATACAACCACTGAAATTAAATTTTTAACATAAATCAACCAGACAATTCTTTATAATTTTTTTTATTTGTTTTTTTGTTTTTTGTTTTGAATTTCCACTTAGTTAAGAGTTTGTGGCGTTCCAGCTCAATTCATACTTTTAAAGTAAAATATCGCTTACGAAAAAAGGGGTAAATCCATTAAAAATAAATTAATGAAGTCAAACGCTGGGCTGCAGCAAAAACTTCTCTCTTTAGTTGTTGAAGTTGTTTTTACCCTAAAGAACCACCTGGGATTGTAATTGAGCCAGAAATATTTTCCTTCTACAATTGATTGTGCCACAGCAAAGAGCTCTTATAAATTGTGGATGGGGAGAAGGCGACAAACTTTTCCTACATTAAAACATGATTTTGTTAAAATATATATTCTTCATGATGGTTTTTTTTTTTTTTGTTTGTTATTTCTTCTTTTCGTTGTATTTTAATTAGATAATTTTATGTAAATTTGTTAAGTAGCTGGTTGTTATGGGTATTGCCTGCCCCGTTCGCTATTCAGCTGTGAGAGTTGATTTAGAAAATTTAATATGTTTTTTTTAGACATTGGACAAGCACTAATTTAAATAAAAAATATGCTCAAACCGAATGGAGTGAGTTCTTTTTCGTGTTAATTAAATCTGAATTATTTATGGAGATATTGCGCTGTTAGAAAGTTTATGTTTGGTAGATTTTTAAGGGTGGTGAATATTTTGCTTAGTGGAACAATATATTTCTGAGAAAAAGTTTTGTAATGAAATTTGTTTTTTATTCAATAAATAGAGTCATAAAGCAAGGTTAAACTTTCCAAGCGAGTATATAAATGTTAGGTATATTTATTATAATTAATTATATTGAAGCTAAGTTCTACTTGCAAGAAAGTTTTAAATTATTCTGACAATTTGTTTATCTGCCGTTTTTGAGTGTTTTTTTTTTATAAATAGGTTCGAGGGTTGTGGTTCTGCATAATTGAGCGTCAAACTCGGAAGAATAACAAAATCAATTTCTATATCCTCAATGCAAATTTATAGGCTTTATTCACAAATTTCAGTATTTTAGAAATTTAGTTCTCCGTTCAATCACACAATATCTTCGGTCCTACTTCCCATTTAAGCAAACGAATAATTTTTTTCCCGTTTAGAGATTAATTTTGTTTATCATCTTTTTAGTTTCAATTTTTTCGGAAATATACTTTAATCTAGGCTAGGCGTTCGTCGGTCGTATTTTCATATTAAATAAATTAAGGTTAAAGAACGCTTTTTTAATAATAAAAATAATAAATCCATTCATCATAAATTACTGCAATTATTACTATAGTCACTATAATTGATCCTCATAATGATATGTCGGTCGGGTGTTGATTGAAAAACAACAACAAAATTAGTTGATTTTATATTATTTGAATATTAAGTAAAAATTAACATAGAAATCGTTTATTTTATATTAATTAGATAATGATCAGAATGAAAATACTAATTATTGATTGCGATAGTGCAATTGTTGTGCATTTGTAAAATTGTTGAGCGATTGGCAGTATTTTGTCGAATTATGAAAAATAATTATATACGTCATTTCGTATCTCAAAAAATGTTTTGAAAAATTAACGGGGTAGGGATTTTTTAATTTCAAAGTCATTAAATTTTGATGAAAAAATAGTAAAAGAACCAATTACAAAACTTCCGTATTAGTGCAGTAATAAAAAAAAATTCATTTACAATAGTGAGCATTCATTTACAATATTTTGCAAAACACATAAGGCAATTTAGTGGAAACAATTAATTAATTTCTTAAACGCAACTATAGGTTGTAGATTAATTCTGATTTTGATCTTATAATTATAAATAATAATTTTAACTAATTATAATTTAATATCAAAACTATTCAAAATTCTATTCCAAGCATCTTGACACTAATGTAATGAATATGATTCAGCACGAAATCTAAACAATTTTTATTAGAATAAGAATAAAAGAAACTAGTCTACTACCCACCTACATCCTACACAAATAATAAAATAAATTAATTTAATCAAAGAAAATTTTTCAAACTGCACAATAAAAATGAATAAACTGTATGTTTTGTACATGATAACAATAGAAAATTTTCAAGAAAATGAGTCGCCTTTATTTACAAATCATTGTATAATCAAGAAAGTAGGTACTAATTACGCAAAAGGTGATCAAAACATGCTTCAGTCAACCTGAAAGTAAAGTTTGTGGTTAAAATTTAATTTCCCAAAGAATCGTAAACTGTGTCATAAGTCTGAGGATAACCAAGTGATATCAGTGTTATCTGGCGGAAAATAAAATAAAATAGCCCTACACAAAGGGCCAAGGAAAAGTGATGTAAGTTATAGCGTACGGATTGAATGGACACTTTTATTTAGTTGCTGGTCGTATTTATGTAGTTATATACGAGTGTCTCTTTCGTTTGCATTATACTTTTAATGCCGACACCGACCGAACTTCTTTTTGATAATTGGGGTGGTGGCGGTGGAAAAGACAGACACAAGATTAATAATGGCAACCTAAATGGTAGGCAAAGTCAATGGGGACGTCGGAAGGGATCAATCATCAATGGAGATGATAGTTCATTTATAATTTCTCTCCCAGCCAAATGCTGTCGGTTGTGCTTAGTGCTACAACGATAGCCATGAACCGGGGAGAGCAAGAGTCTCTCTTCAGGCAGTCGCACAATATACGACTGCAGCAGGACGCAAAAGCTCATAGTGACAGAATACGACACTATTCATACGGCAATATTCATCAAGTGTCCAACTTGCATTCACAGGCGGCAAACTCCAGATCATTCGGAGAGGATAGACCGTTTGGTGCAACGCATTGCGACGATTTGGTTCTGTCAGTGCTCAAAACTCCTTTGAAAGAACCAACGACACCAACACCAAGTTCACAATCGTGTGTATATACGGCATTACAAGGATCCGAAGACGAATTAGTAGATGATGTTGAATCGGCAAAAGAAACAACCGAATTTCAATGTGAACGTTCATCGCCAAGAGCTTTTGATTTCTTGCGAAGATTTCGGCCCGGCCGTGCCCCCCGATTTGAAGCACATCATCGAAGAGTTCCTACACCGATGCGTCGAAAGGCTCGAAATCGCTCAAAATCTCAGGCAGATATTTTGGATGGTGTCTCACCAGAACGTGGTACTATTTTATAAACAAAACACTATTAATTAGTTTTCTTTAGTTTTAATTCAATTTATATTTCGTACATGTAGTGCTAGCAACAGATGATGTAGTTGGTGATGACACTGACGCGGATGGACATAAACAACCCGTTGTTGTTGGCACTGGTGTACCTGATCCATATTATCCCATAGCATTACCAATAGATCAGGCGTTTAAAGCAAAATATATATTTCATCATCGAAGAGGGAAAACATTTCAGGAACGACTTTATGTATTTCTGGAACATCCAGGTGGTTGGCTGTGTTTTATTTACCATTTCACTGTGTGAGTTATAGTTAATAGTTTTTTTTTTCTTCAATTTATTCAATTTACAATTTACACAAATAAGCACCATTTAATCTCTATACCTAAATAATATAAGTAGCACTAGTAAGTTAAGGACTAGATTTGAGATCAGTATTAGTCTATTTCAGTTTAGACCGACGAAAATATCAACATAAATATTAAGTGAAGTGATACATTATGAAAAAATCATTTTTGAATGGAATGCAATCTTAATTTTTTAAATATTTTCATCATCATTATTATGATGGTGATTGGAAGAAATCTGCCTAGTGTTTGAAATGAAGACGGAACCACTCATTTCCCGCTTCAATATAAAGTTGTTTAATGAATTTAAATAATAATCACTGATCCTTCCATCAGACAATTTTAAATGAAATATTATTAGTAATTTATTAAATCGCATTGGTTAAAACACTAAAGAGTTTACTAACTATTCTAAATTAAAACGTTTGAAGTTTTAAGCACAAAAATAAATTTTAATCCATAGGTTTGTATATAATAATGTTCCAAAAATAAGAAATTATTATCCACCCCCTAATAATCCATTTTTTCTTTGACTCTATAATTCTTACTGTCTAAAATTAAAAAAAAATAATTTCATTTCAAAATTACAATGCTCCGTTTGATAAATACTTGATAACTTTCGTATGTACAATTGTATATACTATATCTATATATGTATATGTATATCAGCTAATAGGATCCGTTAATAAAACCTATTTACATTCATAAAATCTATGTATAGTGAACATACGTCGTGTATGCATATCTATGGAAACACAAACAATGGAATTGTATAATCCTTAACGCTAATTGAGTCCTAAAGGCATTAAAATACAGTCTATCCAATATCTTGTACCTGTTCTCAATTAGTTCATGTAGATTTGTAGATGTAGAATGCAATTACAACTTTGCACATGAATATCAAACAATTAAATTATTATCTAATGTACACATATGCATACATACATTGGACTGTTGTACATTTATATATAGTTTGCAATATATTTTCTATATATTTTAGTAAAGATCCATATGTCCATTGAATTCTGGTATTTACTCTCAAGATGATGTTGAAATATTTTTACGTCACTGATTGCTACTTTACGTGTAATTTGATAACTCACGAACTCTATATATAACAGAAAAAAAGGCTTTGTTGCCATATAGAAGTTGTAGTAGTTAAGGCTATTAAAGATGTTGTGCCACACGTCACAATAGGGATGAAAATATTATGATAAACTTGAACTTATCCCATATTCACCTGTATAGCCGTATAGAGAAGCTTTTGTATTTATATAATAATGCTGGTCAGGTACTCATTGTGTAGTGGCTCTTGTGTATATTATTATCGCATAGTTCTGGGGTCAACATTGGTCATTTTATATAAAATCTAATCGTTGAAAATATGTCAAAAGGAAGGATGGAACAACAAATTTCTGTATAAAACGTGAGGAAAGTTTGTAAAATATATCAGATAGGCATATGTAATGGAAACGTAAGGTAGAACAGATATTGTATAATATACAATAACAATTGTACATAATGTATAGGATGTAGGTATAACATGTCGTTTGAAAATGTTGAAGAGTTCACGAGATGATATCCGGACTTGTTGTATTTATTTGATATGTTCATTTTTAGTTACTTAAAGTAGACACAAAGAGTTTAAATTCATTCCTTTTATTTGCATTATTGTAGATATATTTATGTATGCTATTAAGCTTAGATTAGAGAACAAGGACACTTTAAAAACATTCTTGACCTCTGACACAGTTGTTTTATACTTTTACATTTACTTACTTTTTTTTCGATCAAAATTTTCTTAGTTCATGATTTCATTTCCAAAAACAATGCATTTAGATATGTAGGTAGATATATTCTATAATTTTAGACATATTCTCCTTCGCACATATTTTTAATAGTAGTCAAAAATGCATTACTCTATCTACTATCTAAAATTCTAAAATATTATTAAAAATTTGTAATTCATTTCTGTTTCATTAGAAGTGACTTGAAAAAAAAAATTTTTACAATTTAATGAAATTTATTAAAGAACTTCTATTGTTATACACCTAATTCTAATTTGAAATTCCTTTACAGCATAGTCTCTTTTATATAAACTCTCTATACCTACATTGTACATTCATATGTAAGAGATACAAAGCCATTTCAATTAGTTACTTATTCAATGTTATGATAACGACTTTCAGTGTTTTTGATTTTCGATGATAGGCGTTGAAGAATATATCTAAATAATTTACCATTTAACTTTCACTCAAATCTCCCTTCGTCTTCGTGAAAAGCTTTCATTAGAAAATCGATACAAACAGACAATAAAAGTTAATATCCGATACAATCCATATGAGAATGTACTGTTTGTTACTTGTACTATATAACAGCAAAAAAGAGCTCAAACCCGGTTATATTATTTAAAAAAAAAAAAATTTGTTGAATTATACATTTCAGGTAATGTTTCAACATAAAAAAGGAAACAAAAGACTGTCATATCATTCTCTGACAAGGCATAACTTATTTAATTTCATTATTTCTGTATAAAACACGGTTAAAAAAAAAGTTGCACGTCACATTTATGACAGCCCTTTTTTTGGGAGATTTTCTAAGTATATAATTTTCGAATCGCATAACGTATCACAACACCCCCATACCGATATGAAAAGTCAAGGTGGAAAAAATCAATTGACATCCGTAAGCTGTCAGTTCAAATAGCGTTAAATTTACTTTGATCAAATATAACATTCAGAACATCTAATTCAATTTTATGAATAACGAAAATCTTTTGTTCTTTATCATATTCGATCGTCATTAACCCAAACAAATAAATAGAAAATATCTATGCGCTGAAATTAATTAGTAATTTTGAAAATCCAAATTTGTTCATATCGTTAAAGCCATTATGATAATCTAGGCTTCAGCTATTTAGACTAAATATATCATGTGGTCAATGGTTTTTGAAAATAAATTAAGAAAAAACAAATAAATTGTCACTGTTTTATAGCGGAAATAGATGATATTTAAATTTCCTGAATAAATTGTTGTTGCGTCATATCAATGACGTCAGCCGAGAAAATCCATAATAGTCGCAACGGTGTGGTTGGGGAAAGTTTTTCGTTTTTCTTTCATAT
>JANSTT010019662.1:0-11025 GCA_026745375.1 Platyura marginata
ATTGTCAGTTAAATGGACTATTTAAACTAATATTTTACATACTAATTACATATTTTAAATAGTACATGTAATTACATAGTCAACAAATCCATATAGGTAGTCACCTACGCAATTAAACTACAGTAAACATGTCAACGAACCTTATATCTAATATCATATCCGTACATCTTTATGTATTTAGCATAAATAACTCACTCAATCAATTGTTTGTTGCACAACCGAAACTACATAAAAAAAAATGAAAAAAATCATCTTTCCCATTTTAAATATTTTTTTGTGACCTACATTTGAGAGATCTATCTATTTTTTTATATATAACATTAAGTTATGAACAGAAAGAAAAAATAAATTTCTTCCACGTTTTCAAGTTGAAGTTGATTAAAATGCCAAAAAAAAAAAAATTGAAGATAAAGAACAAAAAAAAAACAAAATTGTCACTAATATTACTAAATAGAAAACTAGCAAGCATACTTATAAAAAAACAGTCACTCTATTTAAGTCACAGCTGATCAAGCGCTGACGTCGTCGCCATCAGTCTGACCTGGGATCTCTTTAAAACAATCACACATAGACAAATTTTACTGTTATCGGTATTAATAATATGGCAGTGGCTGATAACAGTTTGTATAATTGAACGATAAGACAATACCGTGTATTTATATAATCGTATAAGTGCAATACCTACATTGTCGGTGAATTGGTGTTAATTTTAAATTAGAAATAATATATATGGAATTTAGTGATAGTATTAGTTTTACCACACCATCAATAAGTATATTTATTTAGTAAGAAAACCAATTTAAGATTATGTAATTTTAATTAATTGGATTGTTTGATGTTGATCTTTATACATCCATTTGTTTTATTAAGTGGAAGCAGTAATCATTAGATTTTAGAATACATAGGTGTTATCTCAGAAAGTAAGTCTTATAATATGAACAAACATTTACACAAGAGAAAATAACAGAAAATAGTTGATTAACTAAAATTACAGAATGATCTAAATTTGTTGATAGATTAAGATTGAAGTTTAGCAAGTGCTTGGCGAGTCAGAGTAAGCATCTGTGTCTGATAGAAATAGGACATTGTCTACCTCATTTTATATTCAAAACCCAATTTTTTTTTTTAGAAAACCCTAGCTTTACTGGATTATTTTGAATGAAAAATACTGAGCATTCGCCGCATAATTTATGTTGTTGCATTTGCATCATTAGGATATAATTGGATAAAATTAATTTAACCGTTTTTCTGGGATTTCGCAATTTCACAGGGTGTCTCTAAATAAATACACCCCCACATCAATAATAATTTAGAATTTTGGCGAACGATAAACAATTCATTTTAAATGAACTTAAAACGATGAATTTAAATTATGCAAAAATATATACATGGGAGGGCAGGTGCAGGTAATTTTAGAAGCGTCCTAGATATATATGGGAGAAGTGGGGTATCCAAGATCTGTACAGCACTACGTAAGGAAATGTGGCGACGGAAATGTGGAATAATTAATGAGTAGATCGTGAAATAAATATGAATTATTGGAATATTCATTATGAAAATAGGCAATTTTTAGTTTTAGTTTGAAAGGAGTAGTGTGAAGTTTTTTTCCATAAGTAATTGTATTATCATAATATGCATAAGTCGGTCCATAGTAATGTAATTAAAATGTATGATTTTTATTTAATATCTACTTGTTAGTTACGAGAACAAGATGAATAGATTTCTAACAATTGTAATGACTAACCCAAAACTTTTATGTTGTTATTGTGACCGTGCACATTAGCAAATTAAAATATGTAATTTTTTTTGTATGTCTCGTTAAAAACTAATAAATCTCAAGTATGTATTTTGGGTGTGAGGTATTATTCAACCAGTATAGAATACACAACAGGTATAAAGGTCGCTAATGCCAAAAAAAGGTGCACAGACTCAGTCCTTCCCAGAAAAAATACTAAACTTTTTTCTTTTTTTTTTTCGTGATACTAATCAAAAATATTATTTATGTTAGATGCTAAAAGTAAATAGATTTTTTTTCTTCTTAAATTGTTCTTACATTTATATGTACATTTTTAGATGGTAGGTATGTCGATGATGTTAAGAGTGTTAAATTAGTTATGAATGAAACTGAACACATAAAAGAGATAAAATTTCATTAAAAAATAATAAAAAAACACGACAACCAAGAGCCAAACGAAAAATGCGGTCCAACCATCAGAATCTTCTCTAAATCCTGTTTTGGTATATAAATTATATCTACGAAACTATCACATTCCTTCATTGGGCAATGCCTTTGTTTCAGGTTCTTTATTTGGAATGTTTTTTTTTTTGCAAACTACGGGGTGTGCCAAAAGTCACTTGTGTTTTTTCTTAATTATTCAAAATTTCGTTTTATTATTAGAGCGATAAGATTGTTCAACATTAATGGGATATGGGGCCGGGCCCTACGTAAATCACAATTTTTCAAATATTAAATAAATACTACCAGGCGATAAATTCGATTTTATAACATAATTAAAATGCATTGCTTGATTTGTTTTTTTTATTACCTGGTAGTATATTTAATCGGTAAAAAAAAGTTGGAAATTATCAATTTTAAACATAGTTTCGTGTGTCGATATCACCTAATCAACAAATTTTCAAAGTAACCATTATCGATAAATTTATTGAACATCAATCAGTGATAAGGTTTTTTTTTTTATTAATTAAGTAATAATATTTATTTGACACATATTTTTTCGTAAAAAAATAAAATTTTAATTTAAAGTTCAAAAAAAAAAAACTTCTATGGATTCACCCTGTTTTTTCATGGCCTGGGAAGTTCTTTAAAAACAACAATCACCGCCGTCTGTGTATTTTGTTAGCAGAGCACACAGATTGAATTCTTGGAACTGAATTCCCTCACAAGCAGCAACAAGAAGGCAACTCCGGTTAAAAAATATTGAACCATGCAAAATTGTATTATATTTTATTATATATTTGTAAAACATCCATGCTAAAGGTACACACCGTGTACATACATTGCTATATATGCGTGTGTGTAGTTGTGGTGCTTTTTTTGGAATTAGATTATAAACAAAAAACAAGCTTTTTTGCACCTTTTTTTTCCTTTTGTAGTTATGATTTTTTCTTGTTGTTGATTTAATTAGCATATAAAATTGGTTTTAAAAATATCATGCGTAAATCAATAAAACTACATAAAAATGTAAATGTATGGTTAATGATAATGACAATATTTTATAATGATAGTAAAACTTGTTATAAAGGTATGTGAGATGATAATATAAATAAATAATGACTGATTACTTCCTTTATTATTTATCACAGATAACTACTAGGCATGTATAGCTTTTGTGTAAATTTAGTATTAAACTAGTGCTATGCCTCTCTATAATTTTGTGGATTTTAAGTGGCTATCGAATGATCAATTATCCAAGTCGGACAAAATTATTATCCAACAAATTTTAATGTTATCCAATTTATCCGGTGATAAATTATGACGCCGAGAAGGCAATAAAATATATATTTTTGATAATTTTGTTTGTTTGTTAAATTAAAAAAAAAAAATGTATTTTGTTAATAATAGTAAATAATTTTTTTTCAGCATTGGGAACTCTGTGTACTAAGTAGGTTAAAATGGGATATATCATCTGTAACGCCGCATGATTTTCTAGAACTATTACTAATCCGTCTTCCAATCAAAAACAAAAAATGTCCAGATATAAATGGTGACAAAATTCGAAAGCATGCTCAAGCCTTTATTTCATTAGCAGCAAGAGGTAAGTTTCATATTAATTTTATTAAAAACATTTTTTTAATTTATTCATTTGATGATAGATGGAAATTCTTTACTTACATTTAACCCCCCCCCCCTCTCTAAAAGACAGAAGACATTATAGTTCTCGATGTTAGAGATGGTTCTTTGTATGTTTTTAATATAGAAAAAATTCTATCTATTGTTTCTGAAATTTTATTCACAAAAATACGCCAATCAAAATTTTATTCAGACGACGACGCGGCGGCTTCTTTAGAATAAAAATGGATGAGAGACGAGTGCTTCGTCGTTCTAAAGAATGTAAACACATATTGTTTTGTATATGCGAATATCTGAATAATTAGAATTTATACATATTGCAGTCGGATATTACATCATCTTTCTTGTATCGACAGTAATTTTTTTTTGATTAGTTAGTACGAGTGTTGAATTGTTTGATAATTATTATCTCACATTCTACACCAACAATATATAGCATTTTTTGGGCAGCCATTTTTTTTTAAATGATTGAGCCTTTATTTAATGTTATAGTTCATAGGAGAAGCTTTGCATTCGGTTATTTTCATTTGTTCCTACATAAGTCATCGTTCGAACCTAAAGTTGGTAAAATCTTTTCTTTTAAATTTTTTTATTTAATACTACAGCCGAATATATTTTAAAAAAACCTTACAGTAATTGGATTATCCGGCAATAAACAACAACCTATTTCCATATGTATTCTATAATGTATAATAGATGAACAAGAATGAATATTATAAATTATTCATTTAACAAAATTAAATTAATTTTCGACGCGTAGCTTCTTCAAGTTTTTATAATATCCCCACGAAATTGTTTTTTTGCTTTTTTATAATTTGGTATTCATGGCATTTTTACCTCAGAACATTTTACCTACAACATCTACTATCAAGTGAGGAAAAAATGAACGCCGTGAAACGAAATTTATGAACATTTTCTGTCTGGAGGCCGCATGGCTTTTGCTATTAATGATTACTTCATTTTATTTAAAGTTTAAAATAGAAGCGCAGTACAAATACCACTTCTACAACACGGTTTCCATCTAACACGATAAGAAAATTACGAAAATTTTCGTGTAACACGGTTTCACTATATAACATGATAAGAAAATTGGAAAGTATGGATAAGAGTTGATTAGCACTTTATAACAACAATTGAAGAAGTGAGTGGAAAACTTTAATCAAACGATTAAAACGGTGACCCCGACACCTATAAGAAATGTTAGACAACTATCTAAACTGGGACAATGGGTGAATAGAGCGAAAAAATTCCAACAAAGAATGGACCTTTTTTGAACGTAAAGTAAATTTCTTAGGCAATGAAGCAAATGGCTACGTTTATTATGTCAGAAGTGTCAGTCAGAAAATAGACATTTATTCATAATGGAGAGTTATAAATGTTTGATAAAGGAGGAGGAGGTATGAAATGTTATTATAACTATCAATAACAATTTCATTCAATTACATTCTTTAGTGATAAAAATATATATTTCCTCACGAATCACGAATATTAATTGATCTTCTTTAAGAGATTTTACATTACAATAAAAGATGGTTCCCGTTTTAGAGAGACGCAATCGCTTTCAAGTCCATCCGAAGCATTTTAATTTCGCGCTTCTTCTTTTAACTACAAAATTTGCGCATATACAACAAAGAAAAAATATAAAAACGTTCCTTCAGCATTGTTTTTCCAATGAAATTCCAATAAAATGGAATAAGAAATTAAAAAAAACCACTATCCGCCAATATTTGGAGATAAATAATAACAATTACTTGTTTTCTTCGCATAAAATAAAATGACCATCAACACAATGTATTTATTATACATTTTTTTGTTGGTTTTTGTTGCTTCATCAATGGGAATGGACAAGAACGAAATGCGTTCATCAGCTCAACCAAAACGATGGGGACAATGTGCGTATATATGTATGTGTGGGACATACCATAATATAATTCCCTGGCTCGATTATGTATGCAGATCACATGAAGATATAAATTACACGTTTCTCATTAATCAGTTGAATAATTCCATTTTGATTGGTAAACACATTCCAGAAATTGTTTGTGGCTTTAAATACTTGTTCCACAGCATCTAGAACAACATAACACAACATTATTTTGTCCTTAATGGTTTCATTTGCCCTTTAAAAGTAAGACATAAAAATAAGTTGGGGTTGAAATATTCGCAATACGGCAGTTTTTAATTTAATATTTAAGTTTTAATAATTACACTACACAATCAATGGAGCGCGAGAGCCTTCTTTTTGCTTTTCTTATTTTTTTATGTTTGTTGTTGGATTGCTTCTCTTTTTGCATTTTTATATTTATTACACGAAAAAAAAGTTGTTCGCCTTGGCTAGACGGGTCTCTGCTGAGAGATGGTTATTTATGTAGTCGCGAACAGTGTCGGCATTATCAGAAAAGAGAGACTATAGGTCTACAAATACAACTTTGAGGAATTCTGTATAATATAGTTGGATTGTAAATAGGTACATAATAATAATCGATAAATAGTTGATTAAATAGATTGTAAATGAATTAAATACAAAAACAAAACAATCATTTTCTTCTTGTTTCATATAAAATGTTTATGATTCTATTATGTAATGGATTGTGTTTTATTTATCGCATTAATCAATCACCGCTTTGGTTGTTGTTCGCATAAACAGACTGGAGAATTTATTTTAAACGTTTTTTTTGTGGTTATTATTATATTTTTTATGATTTACGCTTTTATGAAAATTTAAAATATTCAAAAAAAATGTAGTAAACTAAATGTTGTTTTAGCAACAAAGACCAAAACCGGAATCCATTCATTAATTTATTTAACTTCACCAATCTATCCATATACGATTTTTGGTAGAGTAAAGTATTTATTTCTTTAAATATTGTTTTAGATTAATATTTCTAAAAATGTTTATTGTCGTCTTACCTTATTGTGCCATCTTGACAACAAATTACTCGTAAAATATATTTATAATTAATAAATTGTGATGATCAAATTTATGGTAATATTTAACAATAAAAATTCTAAACTCACAAAAAATCGTTCATGTTATTCTTTGAGAAAAATCCCCAAAACGGGATACGGATAATCTTATAGTTTCTTCAAATATTCAAATCTTGAGAAAATTTTTAATTTAATTTTTAAATTTCATTAAAGTAATTCTTTAACTGAATTAAATGTCAATATAACAAGAATTTTACCCAATCCCAAAATTGAGAATGAAAAGTGTGACCTATGTGAACTATAAAATTAAACAAAACATTGTATTAGTTTTATAACTCTTAATTTAAAATTTCAATTATGAAGAGCCTGAATTTATGTCAAATTAATTGATTTTAAAATCTAATTATTCTATTCTTATTTTCCAGAACATAATTTCTCAATGTACTCAGCCAGCACATTAGCAGCATCAAGCATTGCAGCTTCATTAAACGGTTTACATTGGCACATACGAACAGGAGTCCAATTTATAGATCTTCTAAATCGGCTTACAGATCTAACAGGTGTCGAACAGGTACGTTCTTCAAAAATAGTTTATATGTAATTTCTTTTTTTTTTAAATAATTTTTTGGCGCCAATTCTCCATGCAACTTTGTTTTAATGTAATTTAAATTCAAAGCAACGCACACATAGCTGAAATATTTTAATACCCCCTAGAAAGGATTTTTTCTTTTTTGTAAATCCTAAACCAGATGACATTTTTGTTCAAATAGGAAAAAAACGGCACATGTTCTACAAGAAGTATAATAGACGGAAATAAAAAAATTTTTAATTAGTCATGACACACACACAAACAAAAATATGTCCAGAGAGTGTAATAATTTACTTTTTCATATTTTGCAGATGTCCATAGATTGTAGTTATTTAGAGAAAAAAAATGTTTCCTTTTAGAAATATTAGATTTTAAATGGAATACAAGTGAATCGTTTAGATTATTTATGGCCTGTACGCCTCCCAAATATATATGAATGAATTTCGGTGGTAGCTTTTTTTTAAAAAAAAAGTACTTTAGAGGTTAGTCACATTAAGCAATTAGTTTTGGAGGAGGATTAAATGATAATAATAACACACGCAATGCAAATTTTTTTTTGCTTTTACATATTTTATATTTTTTTTTGAATAATTATTGTTTTTCCCCCTCTCTCTACGTTGACTCGATAGGAAGAACTATCTTAAGATTTTTGTTTTTTTTTTAAATATTATTCTATAGACAAAATATATACGCAAAAATGGAGTATAAGGAGAAGTTTTTTCTTGCCAGTGGTTAATTAAAATAAATTTTTGTAATCGTTTTGACAACTTTTTGAACCTGTTGCTCTTTTACTCTGCCAAACATGTTTGCGTTTTTTTCATTTTTAAAAATAAACCAACCCTTTTTTTATTTATTTCCTTCAGGAATATTTACGCGCCTGCATGACCCAAATGGAAGCCGTTTACAATCAACAAATACAGGTGCCATCGTATGTGATCAATATAACCGCTCAAAATATCACACCAAACAACATATTGGAAGTTCCGCAATTGTCACCCGAAAAAGATTCGAAATCTCAGGCAGGTACACCGACCGATGTACAAGATGTGAAATTTTAGGAAAAAAAAAACAAAAAAATAGTCGGTAAAACATTAACAATACACAACAATTTCGATAACAAAATTTATTATTTATTATTTCGGTGCTAATTCATCAGTTTTTTTTTCTTGTTTTTATTTTTGTTGTCGTTTATGTTATATTGTTGGTTAAAAAAACCGTAAAAAAACAAGATTTATTAAGGGGAAAAAGCAATTATTTTTAAAGATAAGTAGTACCTAAAAATTAATAATCTATGTTGAAAAATTAAAAAAAAAAATATTTTCATATACTTATTATATATATTTTTGTCTATAAAAAAAAAATTAATGTACCTTTAATAAAATATAGCAAACATATTATTATATATATTTAATGTTGCTTGTTAGAATATGTACATAGAAAAAATATGATTTCCCTTGAAAGGGATTATTTTTATTTCTTTTTCTTTTTAGAAAATACGTTTTGTTGTAATGATTATTTAGCATGGAAAATGATTTTTTTTTCTCGAAACATAAAAAATAAAATTAGATATTCAACGAAAACGCTTAACTTTTTCTATTTTTCTAGGTTATTTATTTTATACAAAATAACAAAAAAAAAAAACAAAAACAAAAAAAAAGTAATTTAAAAAACAAAATTAAAAAAAACGAAATTTTTTGAATACAAGGAAACAACACGATATTAGTATTTGAAATTTTTTGAAAAAGCTGTTTAATTACTACTAAAAAAATAAAATAAAAATTAATACTACGACCATGCTTTTGTGTAAATAAAAAAAGGCGATTGCTAAAAAATTCAGAATATATAGAAAAATGCAATCCTATTATGGGGGAAGGCATTTAATTACGCTTTACGACGCTACGTTATAAGATTTAAAAAAAAAAAATTAAAAACAGGCGCGTTTAAATGTGTAGCAAGAGAAAAGAATTTTGTTTCATTTACAAAAATTTGTTCGTCTGATTTATATTACTGAATTATGGCGAACAATAAAAAAAAATTATTTTTGTCGCATAATTATTGCAAGAAATTTTTTTTCTTCTTCTTCAGTCGATGCATGCATGCGGTTTACATACAGACTGTAAGATAAAAGTTTTTTTTATAACTATAAATTAAACAATAAAATAAATGAAAAAAAAAAAAAATATAAAATATATATAAAATTTAAAAAAACAAAAGAATACGCTTATTTTAACGTTTATTTTATATATAAAATCTTTTCTTTTTTTTTCTATGAATTCCAAAATTTTATAAGAAAACTATTATTGAATTAAAAATACCTATACAAGACAATAGAAAATGATTTTTATTGCTTTATTATTGATATTGAAACATTTTTATAAATTCTACATAAATATGTAGTTTATGTTAAAAGTAAAATTTTTTTTTAATATTTTTGAACTTAGGCCAAAAATAGGTTTTAATTTTCAGTTTGATTTAATTACACTTATTGAACGTAACTAATGTCGCTAAAATTACGAAAATACTTTTTCGTACAAAAAAATAATTGATCGAATAAAATGAAGTAATTTAATGTTTGTGGTTAAAAAATTTGAAATAAACTAAAAGAAAAGACAATTTTGTATTCCTCAAAATATTTTTTTTTCTGAAATTGTATTGTCACTTAAAATCCAGTAACGTCTCTACTGAAATCAACATCCGAACAATTTTTTTTTTTTACATTTTCAGTTTGGATAATTAAATTAAATTGATGGCATTTTTATTTTCAGTGGTTATTTATTGAAAAATATTTTTCCAAAAACTTAAATATGGAAAAATGCAAAAAATTATTGCAATAGAAGAATTTATTTGTATTCATTAAAATCATCGCGCACTATTTGATAATTTATGTTTTACGTGAGTTTTGGATATGAGAATGAGTTTATTGTGTTTCTGATTTTTTAATAAATCCAAATCAACAATTCAATACAGTCCAATAAGTGTTAAAATCCTATTTCTATCCTAAGGTTTTTAAATAACCAAACAAAAAATTACTACATATGAGAAATCCAAGAAAAAATTAATAAAACAAAAAGTCAAAAAATAAGTTTTCTTTGCCTAAAAACAATACATATTATATATTATTTTAAGAAAACTATATTGAATTATTGAAATAAAATTCGCAACTAAAATAAAATATTAAAAGTTAAAAACTTATTTATATGAAAAAAATCTTATAAAAATTATATTCGCGAAAAGGTACAACCTTTAATAGTCGATGGCCAGAAAAAAGAAATAAAACTAATAAAAAAAAAATTAAAAAAGAAGAAGAAAAAGACGTAGTGCTATATAATTTTAACAATTAAAAAAAAAATGTAAATATTTAATACAAGTTAAGAGTTTTTTGTTTTAAGTGAAAAAATTGTAAAATTAATTAATAATTAATCGTTCCTTTAGTATCAAAGAATTAGTTCACCTTTTTTTTGGCAAAAAAAAACAATATCTTATCCAAATTGATACTCCATCTGTGTCTGCATATAGTTAGAATAATAAGAAAAATCCAAATCATTGAAAGACTTGCTATTTTGGCGTTACATAAGTAAAAAATTTTGTCAAAATTTTGTTTACAATATTGTCAAAATACTTTTTCCAATTAATTTCTCAGTCTACCATACCTCCCTCCAGCCTGTATTGTTTTTGATGTATATCGAACAAGTTAAAA
>JANSTT010019663.1:0-11022 GCA_026745375.1 Platyura marginata
ATTGATTGGTTGTCATTTATTAGACTAATTATATTTTGCCATGAGGGGTAGATATACTTTTGTTACGTACTGTATTTTGAAACTAATAACTGCCCAAACAACCCTAATACATAGTTTTTTTTTTACATATGTGCTGAATATTTAATAATTTTTCCATTCATTTTTATTTTATAAAACATCTGATCCCATACACGCGCGTCTAAATCTATTGTCAAAAATATTTTTTAGTGTCACTCATAGACATTTATTTGGCAGTAATAAAAATCGATTTCCCTTTATAATGCCTTTATCGATAATATGCGAGTTTATGTTGAATCTAGGAAAATGTCTAAAGTATTCCTATATATACATACAAATGTACATATGTATATTTAAAATCGAAAAATAACATCAATATCAATATATGTATTTGTATGTATATGTAGAGAGTTGCACAATATCGGGAAAATGTTGTAAATTGTTATATTTTATTGTGCTATTTACAAATAATGGAATTGTTTTTCATCGAAACGACGACATATCTAGAAGGAAAATTTTTCCCCATATACAGATATATGTAGATAAATATATTTCCTTGTGAAATTTAAGATGATTTATCTGTGTCTTATGATAATGGTAATTTATTTTTCCCTTGAAATTGTCATATTATTGCATGAATAATAGCCATTATGTCTCTCTTTATATCGCTTTAACTTAGTCAATTGAAATTATTTATGTTGAAGATAGTAAAAAAAAAAAAAAACAAAAAAAGACGAGAGAGAAGGAAGAAGTGTCAATTCTGACTTTAAATACTTTTTTTTACTTAAATGTTGACTATAAGCTAACATTGGGTTTTCGGGTGGTTTAGATTTTTCAATAATTTAATTATGAAAATGGGTTCGGTTATTTTTCAATATTTTCTGCCAGAGTATTACATAAGATATCAATTTGAAACTTGGCAAGTATTTTTAAATATATTTCATTCGTACCAACCACTGCTAAATAATGGTTATTGAATCTGTGCTAAATTTGAATAATGTGATTAGATGAATTTGTCCGACTGGGATGATGATATTCGATTCCAATTAAGTCAACAAGATGTCAATCCAATATGTTTTAATATTGTTTTGTTTATAGATCAATTCCTTAAATAACAAATACACAGCTTACGGCAATAAATCCATTAATTGGGTTGTTTTCTTAGCTGTCTTAGAGGGATGATGGAGTTTAGTTGCAAAGGAGGATACATTTTCACTAAAGTATTTTTTTGGCAACATTTATATAGGTAGGTATATCTACCAACCCTACATAAATCATTTTACTTACCTGAAACCCTACGTGACTATAATCGAGATTGCTTAAAAAAACGCATGCTGTATAATTGTGTCCTCTGTACGGATAATTAAGGACGCCATGTGAAAGTGCTACAGGAATTGCTGAAGTAACAATTGCCACCCACGCTAGCAGAATTGCTCTGGAAATTTTTTTATATTAAATTCATAACTTTTCTATATAATAAAAAGAAGCAATAATTTTTTGCCACACACCACAACATTCGTTTCTGTATAGTCGTGCAAGGCTTCCTGTTCATAATTTGTAATACTCCCAAACAATCATAAAATAGGATATTGGTAGCGTATACATATTACATATGTATGTATGTATGTATGTATGTATGTTGTATACTTTAGAAAAAGAAAAAGGAAAAAAAAAATGAAATAAATAAAATTCGAAAAAGTTAGTTGACATGACTTAATGGAGTTTTCTTATTTATTTTACTTCTTTTTTTTATTATGAAAGAAATGACTGCGTGGTGCTTTATACACAAGGCGTATTGCCAAAATTGAGCCTGTTCAGATGAAAAATTGTTGAAATTAGAAATAACTGTAATGTCAAGGCTTCAATTGTGATTCAGTAATGAATAGGCAGTAGGTAGGCAAGAAAACGTTTATTATACCAACAAAATTGCTTCTTTCGATATTTATAGATATTAAATTCATTCAAAGTGAAGTGTACCAAAATACATTCAAAACTTTTGGACAAAACGTTCCATTCATGTAAATTTTAAATATGTATATGTACAGTACATGTACAAGTACAATGTAAAATACTCACAATGAAGCATTTCTTTCAGTCCGTAATGACATACTAGTAACTGGATGGACTACAGCTAGAAAACGATCAAATGACATTAATACTAATGTATAAACACTAGCGTGACACGTTACTACTATCATATATTGTACCTGTAAAAAAGAAATTTTTTTTTAAGTTTATCATCAACAACAACAACAATCATATAATACTAACAAATTTGCACCACAAATCTCCAAAGGGCCATTCGGGCAGCACATAATCGGTCGCCGTAAAAGGTACACAAAATATCACAAATAGAATGTCGGCAGCAGCCAAGTTAATGATCAACAAATTTGTGGTGGACCGCATTTGTTGATTTGCAGTAACGACTAAATAAAATAAGTGAAAATTTAATTAAAATTAGGCTACGGGGCTACTTCGAATGATTTCCCAACTTATGGAGAAACATAAAATATATACATTTTTAAAATTAGTACCCCGATTCCGGTTCCATAGTTAGAAAAATATCTCATAGAGAATTTTTTCAAATCTTCTACATCCTTAATGAAATCTTTATGAAATCTTAATAAATTTTCTGTGGAAAAAATTCCCCCTTCAATGGGGCATCCAAAAACACAAATGCACTACTAACCATTTGGACAATGAGGATGAGTCTTTTTATTTTCTAACAAAATCTCTGAGACATTTTTTAAATTTTTAGCTGATTCAATAAGCCTCGTGTTCAAAGTAACCTCCTTTCCCCTCACCGCGTCTGTTAAATTTTTTGATTAGACCATATTTATACATAACCATTTTATTATACAATGATTTGCCTTCATTTTTTTTTTAACTTATTTTTTTATGGCCTTTTAAATTGACGACACGTGAAAGTGGATTAAATTTAACGATTCATGCATTCATGGTAACATGTATACACATATAAATTCATGTTGTTGAAAGAAAATTGATGAATTTTTGTGCGTGTCAAAAATGTTGAAGTGAGAACTGTATGAATCAAAATATTCACATATGTATATAGTGATTTATACATAAATACAACTAGTTAGTATATACCTAGTACCTGCTGTATATAACTATAACATAGCATCTATAACCAACTGATGACAAGCCTTTAATTTTATTATCAAAATTACTTAGATATTTCTTGTATAGTGTGCTAGCTTCTAGGTATCTCTTTTCTCTTTTTGCTTTATTATTTAGTGTGAAACAAAAAAAAAAGAAAAGTTTTTGTTGTTCTTGTTTCGAAACTTTGCCAAAACTCAAATAACTTCTAATATTTCAAAGTTTCAGATTACAAGCGAAAAATGACAAAATATAATTCCATGTACCTTATATAATGGTTTTATGTTCATATACTTATGTATGTATGTATGTATATATGTATATATGTATATTAGGGTGTATCGAGAAAGTTTATGCGATTTAAAAAAAAAAAACATAAACCACCTAAAAGTTGTGTATATCTTTTTAAATTAAACTTAGCTTTTATTCTTAACCTTTATATTCTTATTGGAAAGAATTTGGATATTTTGTCGGAAAAAGCGTAAAACATTTTATCCAAAATTCTATTCCAAAGTACACCAAAATCACTTAAAGAGTTCAAAAGATAAAAACTTGAATTGATGACAGTTTATTAAATGAATAACAAAAATTATCACACCTTTTATTCACAATAATTAATTATAATTAATTAATTAATTTCTTATATAAATGTTATACGCAACACATTTATATGGCAAATGAGAAAATTTAAGATTTATTTCTGTAGTTTTATAAGTTTTTCTTTTGAAGGATGCGCCTATTAATTAATTTATTGTTTCAGCGAAACTTACATCGCCGGCAGCAATGTATCAATATGCATTATAAAGGACATCTCTGTGAAGCTCTCTAACATTTTTAGATGAACTAAAAAACGTAAGTGCATTTTATATAAATAATTAAATTAAATAAGTGTAATCGAGTTCCATTCTCTCAAACAACAGATTAAAAAGTGAATATAATAAATTCCTAAATGCATTAAATTTTCACATAAATATTTTAAAAATCAATTATGAATTTTGGGTGATTTTCATAAATAACACGACTACACCCTAATGTATATTTTGTCTGGTTATGTAATAAATGATATATATGTATGTATGTAGTAAGTGTAACATGAACAACCCTTCGAAAGTAGTTTATAATAATTATATTTTGTCATCTATGGGAATGGTTTTCATTAAAATCCTTCAGCTTTCAAAAGGTGTTATAACACATAATTTAGCATACATAATATTTGAATTATGTTTTAATGATTCCAATTGGAAATGAATACAGGCAAAGTTCGTTCTTTTAGAAATATTCATATATGTATGACCGTCCATCGATATGGTGGAAAATTTCCATAAAAAACTAATCCCAAAAACAACATACGAGTATCTAGTAAAAGATTCTTTAAAAATCGGGGGATTTGAATTAAGCTTCGAAATTATACGCAAATTAAAGCTTAGGCTTGTACAAATTCAACGATATATAGTTCTTAGGTCTATCTAGTTTTATTTTTTTTTCTGAATTTAGGTTGTTTTTAAGCATTTTATAGTAAATGTGTGCAAATATTGGAAAAATCTATACAAATCACTTGAAATGAATTTTAAGATCAAATTTATAGAAATCAGAAAAAAAACTTTTTTTTTTCAGATTTTTCCAATTTTCCTTTGCCTTAGATTTTCAATAAAAAATTTCTTAAAAATAAAATAATTGTATTCGGCACCATTTTATTCGTTTTTTCTATGTAAAAAAAATGTTTAAAAATAAATCACAACGAAAAAACATAAATTTTACTTACCTATAACCACAAGAGCATTTCCAAGTAATCCAGCTAGGCCGATTAGTCCAAAGAACAATGGCACCACCATTGATACCACTCTTTCCAGCGGCCAATCCTCATCGATAACCGTTAGTGTTACGTTATCATCGCACAATTTACGCGGATTTGTTGTTATGCTTCCATTGCAGAGATCATAATACATTTTGCATAATTTAATTTGTTTTTGTTTTGTTTCGTTTTCTTTTTTAACAATAATTTTTCGCTCTTCTTTTATTATTACCAACAAGCAACAATGAATTTGGCGTATATGGCGCCAAAAAAGTAATTAAAATCAAATTTTTTTCTCTATAAATTATTCATTGAGTTTCTTCCCTTTTTTTTCCATGGCGGTAAATTTTCAAGACATTTTCCATCTGCAACAAGGATAAAAAAAAAGGGAATTTTTGAGATAAAGCAATTTATTCGCATATACTGTTTCTTTATTTCGATTGAACTCAATATAGGAGGGTGCGGTTGGTTCATTGAATTACATTACAGTTGTTTAGATGGAATATTTTTATTTAAAAAAAAAATTTATAAAATACGATACCTATGTAGATGTAGATGTTTACGGACGAAAATTGTTAACCATGAGAAAACAGAATTTTATTCAATGAATTCCAATTGAAACAAAAACAATATATTTATGGATGCCTATGTATGTATGTATGTATGGATGTGTGTTATTTGAAATTATTATTTTTATAATTTTTGTTGCATAAAATTTAAAAAAAAAAAAAAAAAACAACTCGATTTTATCTATAGATTAGATGAATATATTTGAATAAAAAAATGCGATACCGTAAAACGGACATCAACGTTCAAAGTGTAAGACAAAATAAACCCTTAACTAAGTACAACATCTTTAATGTCAAAGTTTTTTTCTTTTTTACCTTCATACCTTACCTGTGACAATATCTGTTAAACAAAATCTTTCCTCGGAAATAAATCTAGGGACAGGAAATTTTTCTAAAAACGAAAAAGAAAAAAAAAATCCCGAAAAAGAGCACTACATGAACGATGATTTGTTATTCAGAAAAACTCTAGAAAGCAATTCTTTTGATGAGCAATCCCACACAAATTATCCTGTTCAAAATAAATTGACATAAATAACTCTTGAAGCGGTTAAAATGGTGGAATGAGTGGAAAAATTACTTTTAAAAAGAACAAGGAAAACAACCTATTTTCTGTAGCTCTTCCGGAAAATTATGTTATAACAAGAAAATCTATCCAAAGCAATTACACCGCAAACATTTTATAATATTGAACTGCAAACATCAAACATAAAAATTGCTTTGTCAACATATTCAGTAGACTTATGCCTCATAATATATTTTCTAATGAAATTCTTATGTCATTAGTATTAAAACAAATAACATAGTTAATCGGCTATTTTAATTGAATTTCTGAGTGAGGGAAAAGGTGAATGTCATCGTTAATTTACTGCTTGTCAATTAAAAATGGTATACGGCGGCGGTTCTATGGTATACCGGGTTCGCCTTAAAACAATTTTGAGAGTGAACATAAAATTGGTTATGCCATGCCATGCCATCACATCAATAAGATTAAATTGATGAATTTTTATTTGATATGTTTGAAAAGTTTTTAAAAGCTTTTCAATATTTGATGCAGTAGAGTAGATGTATCGTGTTCATAATGTTCGTAATGAGCCTGGCCTCTTAAGACACCACTCTATTTAAATGATATAAAAATAAAATGAAAGGACATATAACCTTTAAATTTATTAAATTAATTTAATATATAATCTAGAGAGGATGGAAGGGGGTAGAATTTAAGGATACACGCATGGTAGAATTTAAGGATACACGCATGAGTACAACTTATTTGTGTAAATATGAATTATTATTTTCAAATGATCACCGAAGTTATTTAAATGAATTTTAATTGTTATGAATTTTCTTCTTTATCTTGTAAAAATACAGGTATTTCTCATAAATGCCTCTAAGCCAATCTTATGATTAGAGTTAAACGTTGCAATATTTTTGAAGTAAGTATAAGTCCATTTTGAGCCATTTGTTCGCTAGCTTGACACCTAAAAGCGTAATAACTTGTTGGAAATAGTTGATGGATGACATGGTAGAAAATAGGAATAGAGGATACCGTTTGGGAACGGATGTCTAATTGGGTCAACTAGTGGCCTTAGGGGGTTTGAAAAACAATTTAGTTTAGAAAATATTTTCCTTCATTTTAAATGTCAAGAAATGTTACTAAATCTAATCATAATAATGTTTATCAAAACGGTTTTGTTTGACCAACTAAAATACAAATAACTTCTTCATCTACAGTATTTCTTCAGGCTATTCATTCTGAACTATATGTATATACATATATATGTACGTACATATGTACAATACACATATTTGTAACCTTATTGTTATTCTGTTTATTCGTTTAGAAAGTTCAACAGATCATAAAGTAAACCATACTTTATATATCGTACAATGTACTTGTAGTTATCCTTAATGAGCCTTTTTTGTACGAAATGTCTAAAATAATATTATTTCTTCTGATTTCCAACTACATATACTTGTTTTTCAGTTATATACTTGTATTATCTACTTATTACCTATTTAATCTTATTGATACAAAAGTAAAACCATTGTTGTTAGATGTTATTTGTCTAATTACTTATACGTAAAGTTTTCTCTCTTTTTCTTTTTACTATAAGATTCGTCTGTTGTTACGATACTAGAAAATTAAATTCCAAGGGTTTTCGAACAATAGAAACCTGAGGGTATTATCGTAACGTATCAATCTAAATGAAGCTTAATTTATTTGTTAATGGAGTTGAATATTTTTGCAATGCTACTAAGCTATTACGGAAACGTTTATGTGATTTCTGGAATATTGTCGGCCTAGAATGCAAACGACGTATGAACCACTTTGGGATTTCAATTTATTTATTTATTTTTTGCCATCAATGGATGTCGATTAAAAAGTGGATTTTGGAAAAAATGGTTCATACGTGGTTTGCTTTGTAGGCCGACGGCGACGATACATAATATATAATTATAGCAACTAAAGTCTGGTAATACGATTTAAATCTGTGCAACAGTCAAAGAAAATAAAAAATGTATAAAGAGGGGAAAGTATTTGTGTAATGTAAATGATCTGTATTCTCATCATATTTAACGACATCTTGTTGTGTTGGGCTTCCATTTTATTGGTTTCCATGGAGCTGTTATTTCTCAAAAATTTTGAATGAATTTTCACATGGATGTTTGTCGGTTTATAATAAGTGATTCCATTGACCTCAAGTGTGCCATTCGCGAATAGATTCAATATGACTATTATATGGATTAGAGACACCACCAAAGAGGATCAAATTTAGATTTAGTACCTACTTTATTTTGCTTTGAGAATTTTTTTTTTAAATTCTGAATTTTAATCTTTAATGACGCCTATACAAAGATTTTCACATCAAAAAGAAATTTCGATTTTCTTATCCCAAGTTAAACAAAAAATATTTTAGAAAGAAAAATAAATTTCTAAATTAAATCCTTTTATTCAATTGAAAGATTCCCTAACTGAGGATAATACAAAATTTGTCGAGAGACATTTCAACATTTCTACCAATCTCCTCAATTCTAGTTCATATATGTATGGCTTAACAATTGTCACCTTTCCTTCTACATCACACCTTTGTATCTATATAGTTAACTTACTCTTTCTCTCTAATATCCCATATAGGCACTAACAAGGTGATGAAGGTGACTTTGTATAGGTTTACAAATTGCCAATAAATGACCTAAGTAGCTAACATAAAAAAGGTAAAAATAAGTATAACGCTACGTCATGATGACAATAGGGGTTTGTTGCGATACTATTCTTATAGCACTAAACTTCTGTCACCAATGTTTAATATATTAGAACAACAAAAGCCATTAATTTTATAAAATTTTCTCATTTTACCTCGAGAGGAAGTATGAAGAAACTTTTAATAATCTATTTTAGTTATTTTAAAATCAAAATGGTATGATATGACTTAACAATTTTACTACGAGTATAACCAAGCAACGCACCAAAGATGGTTCAATGCGTTCCTCTTCCTCTTTAATAGCCTTTCCCATTCGAAATCATTTTAGAAACGCTTACTTATATTGTAATGGTACTCTATTATATATAATTAGAATTTAGTCGGCAAAAGGCTTCGCATAATAATCCGCTGCCTCATTTGCAATGCAATTAAAAACTTTCTGTTCACTTTATTTCCTTTTTGAAGTCTAAGAATGTTGGGCATAGAAGAACTTCGCATTCAATTAACTGAAAATCACTTAATAATTTTGTGCGTTTGTCTTATTTGAATCGAATCGTATACACGCCATTGGTAGGAAAAGTTTTGCGATTTAGTCATTGATAAGCGTTAAAAGTTATTCAATTTAATGGTAGGCAAATGTTTTAAGTTTATGAATTAGGAGAAGTTCATATACATTCAATCAAATACACAATCGAGAGAATCTTAGCATTATAAGTATTTGAGAAGAAGAAAAAAAAGATTCTAAAATTTTACCGAATAATGCAATGATGAATCAGTAACATGGACGCAGACAGAAGGACATTAGATTTTCTATGCATTATTGGTCTCATTATCTTTACTGGCATCAAAATGGGGACGAGTATTAAAAAATTTGAATTGAAGATGTATAATAACAATGGACTTTTTTTTTTAAGACTGTCAGAAAGATAACCACCACAATATTCCATGCACCTACCGACATAATACTAAATAATTGTTTACCTCAATCACTGTTGGATACCAAACTGTCGAGTAATAATACACCTTCAATTCACTTGAAAAAATGGCAATAATACTTTCTTTATGTAAATAAATCCAAAGCTCTGAGCCATTTGACCTTTTATTGGTCTTATCTTGTATTGCCTTTCAAATGCTTTCGGGCAGTTTTAGCGAAACGGATATTATGGTAAAAACAATATCTAAAGAAAGCTATGGAATAATGGCATAATGATATGAAAATATTTATATTGGGTTTCCTTTGTGCGTACAACGAAAAGTTTCCGCAATGGAAAGCGCGTAAGATAATCCAATCTCAAGATTATAATGAAAAAGACTGCAGGTATTTCATCCATTAAGCTTATTAGTCTTGGCACAAAATCCATATTGGATTTATGTTGTTTAAAATTATATTGTAATTAATTTAATTATTAATATTGTTGGGGTATTGTTGTTCTATCCCTATGTATTTAATTATCTTAATATATAGGTCAGAGTAAATGCAAATAAATGATTAATTTGATGTGACCTTTCGCTATGCGATTAAAGGATTTACTTATTGGTATTGCACTCAAATAAAATAAGAATAATTAAAGTTAGTTAAAGTACCAATTTAGCACGAAATGTGTATTTTATCTAGAAGGAATCACTAAAATTCAGATCATATATGATTTCAAAATGCATTCCCTACAGAAAAGTATGGACGAGTGGTTGAGTGCATGCATTTTACGTGCACATTTTCACTTTTTTTTTTATCTTTACTCTTAAAATGCAATTCCATTCAATATATAAAGCTCATTCCGGAACATATTGATTGATAAACATGTTGAATACACATTCACACGGAAGCACTCCCTTATCCCTATATATGTAGAATTGTATATGTATGCAGATACAAAAAAAAACTACTCGAAAATATTTCTTCATTCATAACAGCCAAAGTATGTACTCAAAAATGTAAACCAAGCATCTTTTAAATGGAAGCAACTCTATATTTTAAGCACATTTGTCTACTTATAGCACATTCTTTTACTGCCTGACCTATTTTCCATTTTGTCCCGTTTATATCCTTATAGTTGTACATAGTTCGTTATTCAGAATGAATAAAGAAATACTTTAATAGATTTTTAATTAAAGCGTTCACATTCACATTGAGATTCCACTATTAGTTATGCACAAAAGAACCATAAAAGAATTTATGCTGACTAACTATTTTGATTTTTAACTTACGAATTCGAAGCATCTACCACTTAAGGTTTTTCTTATTGCTGGTGCATGATTTTATTGTCGGTATTATATGGTTTCGATTAAAGATGTACGTGATTTAGTCCTATTTGTCCCTATATAT
>JANSTT010019664.1:0-11014 GCA_026745375.1 Platyura marginata
TATCTTTTTTTACACGAATTTTTTTTACACGAATTTTCTTGGAACGTATCTATCGTGTAAAAAGAGAATCAGGTGTATACATTTGATTCAGATTTAGATTTAATACATATATGACAAAATACATATTTTATAATTGTAGCGCCCGAAAGGGACGTTACAAGTTCCCCAATCTACCGTTATGGCGCTGCTATAAATTTTTGTGTCAATTTCTAGGGTTTTAAATCATTTACTTGAAATAAGTATATATTTGAATTAGTGAAAAATAACCACAACAAAAATTGTATAGAGAATAAAATAACTAAAATTTCATTGATAGCACGAAAAGTTGCGCGGTCTACCATTATGGCGCTGCAATTAACTATTTGTAAATTTCTGGGGTATTTAATCATTTGTATTCAATTTACTTAACATTTTCTTGTTGTACCAAGACGTAGGTAACAAATAAGTACGAGTAGGTAAGTATATCATAATTTTTCCTTACTAGCTATAAAAAAAGACAGTAAATTCAGATAAAATATTAAATAAATTCAGAATATTATGTATAACTTTTGGTTTGCATTTCAGTTTTGTTGATGTATTTAACAGTGTATCAGTGCTTAATTCAAAAATATGGTTTAATATAAATTGTATACCTATTTTTTTTTAATTATTTCCACTACATGATTTTTTTAAAAAAAAAAAAAACAAATAATGGATTTTTTTTTACATTTGCCGAATTGTTCAATTTTTCATCGCATTTTATTTATACGAAACAACAATTACGTGGAATTTTGATCGTTTAACAATTAACCACATTAGCATAAACCCATGGGCAAATTTTACCGGTTAAATACGAATGAATTAAACTTAAATTATTGAATTAATTAAAATAAAAAAAACAAAAAAATACAAAAACAAAAATGTGAGTTAATAAAGCTTTTTGGGTAAAATTTGATTTTGTAATAAAATAAAGGAAATATATATATATTATTTATTGAGTAAAATTCCATTTCCAAAACCGATTATTTTGGAAATTAATTTTTTTTATAATCATTTTAAAATCTATTGAATTATAAAAATGTTTTTCATAATTGCGGAAAAAATATTTCCAATCAGAGGATTGCGGAGGATTGATTATAAATCGGATTAAAGATTTTTTTTTTAAATTTAAATGGCTGTTTAAAATTGTGCTACTCAAATATTTCTTAATATCAAAGATTAACGAGATTAAAAAAAAGAAGAGATCTAATAATAATAACTTCCAAGAAATACCATTAGATTAAAATAAACAACTAATATACATATTAACACAATATATGTATATATGTATGTACATATGTATATATAAAGCGTTGTTTTCATTGAATGTTATTAAGTGTGCCTTTATTAAAAGACTAAATGAATGGAATTACTTAAGTGCAACCAATACAGGCGAAAATATTCTGAATATTATTCTTAATTATTCGCAAGTAACATAAATAATCTTCTTCGCATGAACCATTTTGACCTCTTGCATTTACATTAATTATATTTATGGGCTTTTAATACGCATAAGAAAATATATGTACACATTCTACACATCTCCAGTATTATAGTTGTACATAAGATGGCGCGTGATGAGTTTTGAGTTATCTATCTATCTAGTATTGTATATTAAATATTATTGTACCCAAGATAAGAATTTACATTTGATGATTAATAAAAAAAAATAAAAATTGAAGAGAAATTTAATGACGCTGTTTATTTTTATTTTATATTTTTTATGGCATATGCAATGCATGCATTCGGTGTGTTTACACTTTATTGTAGGATAGATAGCAATAGGCAATAGCGGAAATGAAAGTTAATAAAATTCAATGATTACAAAGTTGTATAGTTTTTTTTTCTTTTTTTTTACAATTTTTAAGGAGTGGAATTATTTTTTATTAATTTATAGATTTGTTATTGAGTTAAAATGATTTTAATAAGCTACTCAAAATGACATAAAATAAAACATCTAAGATCAGTGGGTATTTATGTTATTTAGTAATAGTCCAGTCGCTTATATGTACAAAAACGTAGAAAGTAGAATTAATCTGTCTTTTATTGAGAAATGATTATGGATGAAATTTAAAGACTTTTAAAATCAGTCGACACATCATGAACTCTCTTCTCTGGGGAATCTCAAGGTCCCCTTTTGTTAATTTTTATTTGTTTTTTTTGCATGAATTTTTGGGCACTCAGAGTTAGTTCCTACAGAAAAAATTTAAAGACAGAAAATATAGAGGAAATATTGAAAGTTCCTTTTCCTTCCGAACTAATCCAAATGTACCTGTCAATGAAAATATATAATTAATTATAGCATATAAAGAAAACTATTATACTTGAAAAGCTTTATTAAGCTTCTTCTGACTAATTCATTTGACAAAATACTACTTAGATTAATATTCTGAGATCAGGGTGAGGTTTTCAATAGGTTCGGGTAAGTCCCTAAGAATTATTGATTTTTCCTTCGGGTTTTAGTAAATTTTATCAAGGGGCTCCAGAATGCCCAGGATATCTTTCAAATTTTCTTTCGAAATTTTTAAATATATTACCGTCATCTATCTATATACATACATCTCTTTCAAATTTTATAAGTTTTAGAAATTTGTTCCTAAATGATCCCTCAAAAGAAGACAATTTTACTCTCAAGCGTTCTTTTCTAGTGTATTTTCTGTAACTATAAGCGACTTGACTATAATTCTTCTCTCCAAATTTAAATGAACACCGACAACATAAATCGGTTATTGGATTTGTATGTTCAGCCATATTTTTCGGTAAATCTAATTCAAATAGGCATAAACCATTGATTTTTTTTTGTATGTATATACAAATGAAAATGTAACCTACCCTTTCAAATACAGTAACAGTAACATTCTATTTTTGAAAACCGGAAGTGAACGAAAATGTTATCTGATTGCATATGAAAATAATATATAGAACGATTTCCTATCCATTTTGATATATAGAAAATATTTTTCCACAATAAAGCCATCAAAAAATGAAAAACTCAAATATAAGAAAACAATGTAAATGTAGAAAAATCCGAAATTTCCCTTTAATGTAAAGAATCCTAGAAAATGCAATTTTATTATTAAAACTTGAAGGTTACGGAATGTGAATTGATTTTTACCGTCTTCTGAAAATTGGAGTTTTAGCGTGAAAGGGTACGAAATAAAATAAGGTAGGTGCATGATGTCTTCAATTTCTCAAACTATTTGACGGACAGTTGCCCTCTGGCCAATTTGTGAATGATCATAAAATATTAGTGACTATTGAATACAGAGCAATTCAAATAAGTTTGTATGTTTGGGAGCAAAAGAGAAGCCAGAGATTAGAAAACGGGAAATCTGGCAATAGAGCGTATTTTGTCCTTACCAAACTGAACAAATAACATAACTTCCGAGCCCACATACAATAACACGTTAATCCAGTTCCGCAGTCACTTATATGGTTCCGACACTTGCTGCCATGACCAAAGAACATGAACTAATAATTCTGGATTCGAATCGAATGAAAATAAATTGTAAAAAATTATGTACAACAAGAAAACGTTTAATTTCAATATTTTAAAAATTTTATATTAAAAAAACTTGTGAAACATAAAATATGCGCAAACCTTATCCCAATCAGCCTGTGTATATGTCAGATCAACCTTAGCCGACAACAGTTTTGGTTTTCTAATTTTATCACTTAGTTTGGCTGCGAATTGTTCAGGCAGAAGCGAACCGATTTTGCAACGTATAATTCACAATTTTCCGGTTCGTCCGGGCCGTGGTTTTTCTAGAGTTGTTAGAATTTCGTATGAGAGTCCCCAAAAAATCTTGTTTTTTATCAATTTTTATGGCTGTCCGCCGAACAGTTTCGCGATTTATGCCCAATTTTTTAGCAATCTCTCTGTACGAGAGTAAATTTGATTTTGTTAACTCAGGTGGAACTGATTTGGTGCTTTTTGAGATGTCTTTTCCCCCCATTTCTGAGAATTGACATAATCCCATTCATTTTCTTATTCTGAATTAATATTTTCACTCCAATTTTAATTTTTTTAAAGAAAATAAGCTTTACTTACCGATACAATTATAAATTTTATTAAAAGAAAAAAAAATTCCCCTGCACATAAGCAAATTTTGACTTATTATCATTACCAAATATTTCACTAAAATGGCGATTAATTAAAGATGAGGGAACATAGACCCAATGGTACACAAAATTGTTGACGAATACTTCTAATCCAAATCTACGTATATCATTAATGGTTTTGTCCAAAATTTCATAAAAATTTAATTAGAAATGACCAAATTAGAAGCATTTTCTCAGACATATACTAGTGTCACAAGTTCATTGGCAACGTACTGTAAACCGTCGAACCAACTTGTTTGATGGATGGCAAGCGTGAAAGCAGACGACGACCATCTCAGGGTGGCCAACAGACTAAGTGGCTTTAGAGTGTCTGATAGTCTGAACAGAAGCAATTTGAAGTGATATTTAAAAGAAACCAAAGTTTAATAAAGGCTCCAGTCCTACCACCTTTTTCAATATACATACAAAGTTATTATGCCATAGTCTTAGGTTCACATATTAAAATAATTAATTAAAAATCAAAATAACTTCAATATGAATTTAATTATTTTTTTTTTTTTAGAAATACCTATGTACTTTCGATCCTTATTTGCATACAATTATTTGACAAAAGTTTGATTACAGATATTACGTTTTAAAATCAAATATATATAAAGTGAAAATTAATGGAGCGAACGTTTGTTCATTTTGTACCACCAATTTCTCTTCATTCATTTAGCTGTGGTATAACCGTCCCATTCCTATCCAATTCTATATCGGATGGCATAAAAAGTCATTAAAGGCGTAATCCTTATAACGTACACCTAAATTGAATTTACGATATCACTCTCAATTAATTAACATTTAATAAGTTTCAGAATTATTTTTTGTTTCATGTCGTAAAAGCCAATTTTACTTGGGTATTATGTACTGGGTAGCTCATACCCACAGTAGGATACGACTTCATTTAAGCTATTGAAGCAAATTAAAAAATAATTTTCTATATAGGTACCTATATCAATTTGAGTTTCTAATGTTGTGCAAGTATCTTAATTTTTATGCAAATTAGTTACATTGAAATTATGAATTATTATTATTGTCTGTCCGTATAGAGTCAAAGCCTACCTACAATTACTGCAACATAACAAAAAAAACTCATTTAGTAAGAAACCACAAATGGATAAATAAAATAAAATTTTGGCATTTCAGCTACGAATAGGAATTGACCTTAATAAATATATGGAGAAGTAGAAAATATTGCAGCATATTTTTTGTAATAATATACGTGCACCACTGACCAAATGGTTTAATGGTAGTGGTAATGATCCCTGTCTGGGAGTAAAACATAAAGTGTTTTTCTCTCATACGGAGTTTGAACTTTGGGCCGAGTGGGTCGGATTACACTTAAAAATGTAGGTCCAGGGCATCATTTCATGGAATAACTCCCGGTTGTCGATTGAACGAAGAAAACACTTCAAATGTTAGAAAAAAAACATCTTGGATTATATGAGAATTTGTGGAATTTGAAGTGTTTTCAACTGAAATGTCCCCAATCCCAGATAGCTAGAGCTGTGAAGTTCTTTACGAGAGGCCAATAACGCCATTGATGATAAATATACGTGCACTGAAACAATAGAATCATGAAATTTTTTATTATTTTTTTGAGTAAGAAAATACTCCACAAACAAGATTTACGACTTTAATTTGTCTCACGAATATGTAACCAAAAAACATGTCCCACCCATAAACAAAAGAGAGAGAGAGAGAGAGAGAGAGGGAAAAAAACCTTATCCTTTCCCAGGTGTTTGAATTGAATTTTCAATAATATTCGAAGATACAAAATCAAATAATTTATTGACAACTTTAGTACACAAAAAAAAAAGAAAAAAGTTTAACAAACTACCTACTACTTACTTCCAGACATATGTAAGTCTATTATCGGAAAAAATATTCACAAGGATCGAACGTGAAGGAACTTTCTTATTGGTTGCTTACCTTTGATTTAGATAAAAAAAAAATTTTCAGAAAAGAAAAGACACATACATGTTAAGAATTAAATAGCCTTCTTGGATGCTAAGATGCATAAAGACTTCCTAAAAGTAAAAAAAACGAAGGAACTATACTTAGATATATATTTATATACAACAAGACTTTCGGAGTCGATCAATAAACCTCGAACGTGACATTTTTTGAATAAACCAAACACAAAGATTTTTCATTTTCCTTTTTCCCAAACGATATGACTAAAACTTCCTTAAGGCAATACAACTTTGGCCATAAATATTGTTGATGAAAAAAATTCTTCTGGATGAAGAAAAAAAAAAAAAACCATGAAGAAAATTGTTGGACTTTCAAAATTGCTTGCTAATATTAAAGCACACGCAGTGCTCTCTCCTCTAACTGGCTTCTTTTATATATACAGACATACATACATACATACATAATAGGTCGTATAAGTATAAGTCAAAATAGAAAGAAAGAAAAAAAAAACTTTTCTAATTCATTTTTTTTTTTCATATTCCACTTAATTTATTGTGGTTAGTTTGGGTGTCATGTTTTGTGAGTGACACATGGCCTCTATATTGGCTGTGTTGCGCCATAAAAACAAACGAAAAATTATAGTTTGATGAACCTAAAACCATATAAAGTAAGGATGTGATGTATATGAGGAAAATTGCTTTTCATCAAAATTCATATATAAGGATTTACATCTACATATGTATTTGTATAGATATAGATAGATACGAATGTATGACCTATACATTTATATACATTTATATACATACATATTTATATGGGGTAGGTGTCCTATCTGTCTATCTCTATATAACTGTGTCCTGTGTGTCCATGTTGTTCTGTACATTATCTCCTTGAAACTAGATAGGCGATGATATGATACGACATACGAGTATATGTAATGTGTACAAGTACCCACCTAGTACATTGTAGAAATAGAAAATAAAACTAACCAAACGGGAGGGGTGGTGGGAATACGTTCTGACTGTTCTGAACGAAATGATTATACGGAACATTTTGGTCGACTGATCAAAAGTTTAATTAAGCACAATTTTCCGAATATAACTTAATTAGAAAATGTTGACGTTTTTAATTTTTATTTTTTTTTTTTGGTTTTGGTTTTGAAAGAGAGAGAGAACTAATAATAATTATGAATCTAAAGCTTTTCTACATATCTCATATAAATAGTGCTTCATTTGAGGGCTCCTGTTTTTTTTTTGTTACAAATTTTTGATTAAATATGGAATATGGCAGAAATGACAAAGGAACGCATAAAATGTTAATATTAGGGCGGAATGATATTTAACTATACACAACATAATATGGTAATTTTTTTATATAGAAAATAATCCTCTCTATAATTATATTGTCATTACTAATTTCCCCTCCGGTATGTACAAACAAACATAATAAAGCTTAAAATCATATTAATTTTATACTTCGATCTACCCTAACATAAATATTATGTACGCATTATCGTACATATGTACATATTGTGATATGCGTTGTCATGCTTTACCTGTACTTTAAACATACATATTTAATGCTAAGAAGGAAATTTGGTTTTACCATAACATTAGATATTTATATTATAAAAAAAAAGCAAAAAAAAAATGGGTAACAACAAATTGCTGGTAATTCTGAGTTTCTGTCGGTATGTGGGTAGAATCATCAAAGCAAAATAAAGTGACAAATTTAATAGAATTTTGTGTTCAATTTATTTATAGATATTTTTCCTGGATATATTCCTAGATTTTATATAAAAGTTAAGCAAACAAATTTCAAAAAAAAAAACTAGGTAATCACAATTAAAAAAGTGGGGTGAGCTTAAAAATTTGTGGGCAAAATTCAAGTTATATAATTGGTGCAGTTAAAAAGACCCATAAAAAACAAAATCGAAAAAGAAGAAAAAAATGACCGTGTAGTCAAGAGATCAAGAATGGAAGGGTATTACTAGGGTAGTCCCTGCGGCTTGAGCACATTACTATCTTTTTGATATTAAAATCGAAGAAGAAAAATAAATGACCGTGTAGTCAAGAGATCAAGAATGGGATTGTGACAGTTTGTTCACTTGGTTTATTAGTTTATTATTATTTTTATTATTTCTTGTTGTTGTAAGGAATCAAGTATTCATATTTATAAATACTTGGTACCTTTAAAGTTTTGGTAAATCAAGTTAACTTTCTTTTAATATTATTTTTAGTATGTTATGATTTTTAATCAGTTGTTCTATATTCTTTGAACATTTAAAGTCTTTTAAAAAATAATTTTATTGAATTCAATCAGAAGTGATAATAATTAATATTCAATATTAAAATATGTGTTAATAGAATTAATAATAAATAATTGTAATTTAAATAAAAGTTATTAATTGAAATTGTGTTTATTAAGTAAAGAAGGATATTAATGAAATAAATAAGTGACAGATTGTCCTTCAGGATATAATAAAAGCCTGGCTCTCGGCCGTCACTTACAATAAATATTGAATTAACATATACCTAAGTAGCTTTTAAATTTTTTTTAAAAACGTGGATGGGATATCTGGTTTTGGTAGGTCTTGTTTCCGTTCGTTTCCTTTCTTGTAATATCACTGATCACTGATATTAATTTCTTAGTCCCTGCGGTTTGGTATTATTATCTTTTTGATATTAAACAAATTGAAGATACAAGATGAAAGTTCTTTACATTGGTGTCAGGTGTGGGGTAAAAATGAAATATTATAAATTTAACACTTAATATTGGAAATGTCAACAAAAAAATTCCCTATCCCTATTAAATGTTACGCATTTATATCTTCAATTTAAGCCATTTCAGTTATTCGTTTATTTCAATTTACTTTACTCGGATAAAGTACTCCGAATCCGAATACTTTAAGTTAGCCAATCCCCACCATATAGATTTCCGTAACAATAATTCGTTGGCAATAAAATATATAAAAAAAAAAAAAAATTGTCACACAACATCCAATCTAGCCAAAAACTATTATATCCCTTTATCAATGGGTGGGAATTGGTTGTGATACAATCGAATATTTTTACGTTTTTATTTTCCGAGGGGGTTTTTGTTTCACATAATAATTGATGATGGTAATGTAGCCGAGTACAAAATGAACATTCTTTGATTTAGTTCAGTTCATAACAATTTGTCAATATAACGATCGATACTGAACTTCGTCACTTTAAGATAGGACCATAAATTTTTTCGATTGCCATTTTTGGGGGTTATTTAAACGTGTATATATATATATATATATATATGTATGTGTATATTTGTATGTGAGTTTCCCATATAATTTAACTTATTGATGCGGTGTGGGATTTTTATTGGTTTTTATCTATTACAATTCCCATTGTGAAACCAATCGAATATCATTTTGAAAAGCTTTATTTGAAGAAATAGCTTAATTAAGTATTGGAATTATAGGGTTTTTTTTTATTTATATATTTGAGTCATTTGTTCTAATGGTAACTATACAACATACATATATGTATTCTCTTACTGATCAAGATTAATTATAATAAAAAGAATAAAATGTCAATTTTACCTGTTTTCCACCAAGATAAGATATAAATGTCCTCTAGGTTAAATGTCTTACATTACTTAATATTGACGTCGAATCGACTTAATTAACAATTAGGTAAATTCTGTTCAAATAGAAGAAAAATGATTTGCATTTTGTAATTTTTTGGGTTATTTTTTAATTATTGTTATTTAATGGTCAATAAACATATCAAATGTAAGATAACGACTTATATTTATATATCTTTAAATATCATTTTGTTAACGCACTTTTTAATTTAACCCAACGGTCTGAATTTCAACAAGACGTCAATTGACCTTATTCCTTAGCGTGAAATACACCACGTTTCATTAACTGCTGTATACTTACATATTGACAATTCAAATAAATATTGCTAATAAATATTATCTACAGTAAAATTAAAGAAATACAACTGGATGCAAATTACAATAACAAGTAGTACTCAGTCAATGTATATGATGCAGCCATGACTTTTGTTATTTCCCATTGCACACTATACATACACACAAAAAAAAAAGAAAAGAAAAAAAAAAGAAAGAAAAAGAAGTGAAACCGGTTGAGCCAAGTTTATTTTCTTGTGAAAACCATCAACTTGCAACTTCAGGTTGAGAGCAAAATTACATATATAAATTGTTATTATTATTGGCTTTTCAACAAAGTTGCTGGATATATGAACGTAAACAATGTACAGTGGTATATACTTATGTAGGTACAGTAGACTCTCGATTATATTCACTCTCGGGTATATTTACACCAACAATTTCGTATGAAAATTTGAACTTACATATATTTATCGAACCAATTTTTCACTCAGTTATATTTACACAAAAAAGATTTTGATATTTTACTCTTGGTTATATTGCGAAAAAGTTTTCTCTCAGTTATATTTACAACACACACATAGCCGCGACAGTATAAAATACATTTGGAAGTTCAGGACCGTCCTGGTATATCAATTAGTAGTCTTGGCCTCCTCCATCAGTTTTTTTTTACGTTCTTCAGTTTGGTATTCCGAATTTTCATCAATAGACTTAACCACAATCCTATAGATCTGTCCCTACGCCTGGTTGGAACCACATTCCATATTCCATGAATGTTTAAAAAATGATAAAATGTCATTAAATATAAATGAAGTTCCAAATTTTTCTCTGTTTTCTTTTAACTCTCCGTTATATTTACAACTCGGTTATATTTCAAACCTTGACATTTAATAGGTAAATATAACGGAGAGTCTACTGTATATAATAAAAGAAATAGTATACTTAATAACTTAAATGTTATACGTTAACATCAGCAAACATGCAGAATGCACAATACAGACGGTATTTATACCCGTATGATGTTAATCAAAGGGTATTATAACTTTGGTACGGAGTTTGTAACGCCCCTTAATACTCA